>LIHB01000119.1:10557-80576 GCA_001297265.1 Mycosphaerella arachidis
TCCGAGGAGAACGAAAAGCGTGAGGCTCAGTTCTACCCAGTGTATGGCGCTTCCGAGGAGAACGAAAAGCGTGAGGCTCAGTTCTACCCAGTGTACGGTGCCTCCGAGGAGGACGCCGAGAAGCGCGAGGCTCAATTCTACCCAGTCTATGGCGCCAGCGCCAACGATGAGTAGAGTCGCCACCTATGTGGAGCTGACGTTGATGGTTGAAGTCCTTCCCATCATGATATTTCTACCAGGCGGTCACGAGAAATGGTTTCGAGAGACGGTGTCATGCAGCATTCAGCTTTGTCTTCGGGGTAGCTGGAGTAGAAGAGGGAGGAGAGGCTGTAGCAAGTATAGCTCTTCGGAACATCTCACTCGATCTCCGCACCATCTCAATCGTTGCAAGTCTTCTAATGCTGACGAAGGTCAATACCCCTACTGAAGTCTTTACCACACGGCATGCGGGAATGTCTGGCAGTCGGATCATCCGTCTTGAGGTGTCTCTGCAGATTATCGACACGTGAATATGGTTTCCCACGAGTCGGACAAACGTGGCCTCGCTCTCCGCCGTGCTGTTGGCGCACATGTCTCTTGAGGGCTGAGGCGTTGCTGAGAGTGTTGTTGCATTGACGGCAGACATGATGTCTCCTTGTCGGTTCGGCGGTCGATGCGGAAGCTTAGTCTAGCAACTCTCCGTCCATTGCGACGACTCCTTCGTCCTCGTCCTCCCTTTTTTTCTTCGATGAAGGCGAAGCCTTGATCTGCGTTGGCGCCCATAGGGTCGTTGTGCAGGACTCGGTATGTCTCAATCTGTAGATTGCGGTCTAGGGCATCAAAGAAGAGCAGCGCACCTTGCTCAGACTCGGGTAGATCGTTCGTGTCTCTGGGTCGATAGCTGACTCCAGAAGCTCCGCGATGGCTCCATGCCGTGTCTCTGTGGCCAATTTTGCTGCGCCGCGGTATTGATCTTGCTCATGATAGCCCAGATTCATCATGCGCCCGATCTCTGCTGCTGCTCCCAGAGCTGTATATCCGCCAAACGGCGAGTCTGACCTGTTATAATCATTCCCATTTGCGACGAGCATCTCAGCCACAGCAATGAAGCCTCCCTTGCAAGCTGATTGCAAAGGGGTGCCACCATACCTTGCAGCAGGAGGCAGCTCTCCTCTTGCACCCATATCAAACAGTAGACGGACCACGTCTTTATTGCCCAGCTCGGCTACTTTCTGTAGTGGCGTCTCAGAAATGCCTCTCGAGGCTGGACAGGTGGGACCCGCGCCGCGATCAATAAATAGTCGCACCATCGCGAGGTTCGCTGTCGATATTGCCACCAGAAGCGGCGACTCGCGAGTGGTTATTGCTCTTTCGAATAATGAAGTGGTCTGCCAGATTACCGCATTGAAAGCGGCAGTGTGGTCAAGGAACAGGCGAACAAGATCGAGGTTCGTACCGCAGTTCTTGTCAATTGCACTTGCCAACGGGCTCTCCACGTCGAATGGTGTTCCATTTTGACACGGCAGTCCGCAAACGAAGCGGAAGGAAACGAACGGACAGCCATGGTCAGGGCTTTCGAGCCATAGCCAGGAAGGCGATGGGTACCCGTGTGGGGCAGTCGCGTTTTCAAGCACAGGAAAGAGATGCGGAGTCGGACACAGCGATAAGCAGAGTATGTTCGTCGACGTTGCAACCGTAATCAAGGAGGAGACGAATTATATTAGGATTGTTGCCTTTAATCGCAGTGCATAGCGGCGTTTCGAGGGCCTTTTCGCATCGTGATGAGTTGACGGGGTAGCGCAGCCTGTAGAAGGTACTTGATACAGACCCGGCCTGGTTGTGAGCTGCATGACAAAGGCTCGCCTTGGCAGAAAGTCAGGCGGACGACAGATCTTGGACCAAAGAGAAGTCTCCCAATATAGCAGCCTCGTCGACAGGACTGAGCCAAAGCTGAAATTCCGTTCTTCATCTCCTAGAGCCCGACAGCTGCATCATTGTCCAACAGCGCATCCACCGGGACTTTGTTTCGTCGACGTACTGCAGTAGAGAGTGGGTTTGTGCGACAACAAGCTCCATGCACGTCGTAGCTAAACCCCAGAAGGTACACCATCTGCGTAGGTCGTACGCTAGCTCCAGCTTGCAATAGGTCGAGGGCGGTGGCTGTCTGATCTGCGTTTGTAGCTTTAATCAGAGCATATATTCTAGGACCCAGCTGCACCGGCGGACGTGATTGAGACTGCCAAAGTGCATTGTTACCCACATGTGCCGCAGCAGTCACCGCTGCGCAGACTTCGTGCTCGTTGGAAGTGCATGTCGGGTATACATTCAGTAGGTTGGACTTGCCATCCTTCAGGGCTTCCGCAGACGGAGAAGATCGGTAATGGTCTGCATGACACCAGCCTTCTGGTTTCGGCCACTGATCTCTGTGTCTTGTCGCCTCAATATAGTCGTCGATGCTGGGAGCACGTTTGCGTCTAGGCTCGTTGGACAAGCATGCGCACGAAGGTATAGACTCCGGTCTTATGACTCCATATCGCTACGGTCATCGAATTCTGTGTAAGGGAGGCTCCGGATTGTACAACAACCCAACGGCAGCATGACGCCCTCTTTCAATCGCGATGTCGATCAGAGAAGGAGGATACCTGTCTAGCTCCCAGACACTGGGGAGACGTGACCGGTGCCATCGACGTGGCGTAAACGTATCCAAACCAATGGCGTTCATATGGAGACGTTGTGCTATGCTGCAGACATCGTCTTCGGCGAGACATTACGTCGCTTCATGCGCTGTTCCGCTTGACAGACAGTCTGCGAGGTCTCCCACAGTACATTCAAGGAGTAGAAGATAGCCAACGGTCAACAAGACACGAGCCAAGACACTCCGGACCACGTGAGCTCGCGCTGTCGATCCAGCGCAAGAACGTCGTAATTTGGCAAGCATGTAGATCTATGAGCATCGTTGTTGGGCCTGTAAAACAGCTGGATAGACCTCGAGCTGTGAAATGCTGGAATACTAGAAAGTAGAGCCATATTTTCTCTGAGCAACGGGAATCCGCAAGAGTAAGACACGCTGCCATTGCTTGTGTGGTCGATAGTTATTGCAGTCAGACCTTGGAAGTGTACCACCTGCGCCAATGCTTTCCACAAATGTTGCCTTGGCGCACCGCCAGCTGGAGGTGCAAATGGAGGCCCTGTTTGAAGGCGGCATCGCAGGCCATCGGCGGCGCGGACCGGGGGGGGGTGTGCAAGTGAGCACCGGAGCGGACGCTCAGCCTCAGCCCACTCTCCAGAAGAAGCTGTCGTGTAACACGAGACACGTCACGGCATCAGCAGTCGCCAAATCTCGATTGCCGCAGCGATGATGATCCAGAGCCGGATGGCCTGAGGTCTCAAATGTTTCGTTCATCGGCATGCAGTACGCTCTATACATCAGGCTGTCCACCGGCCGCAGTGCACATCTTCCCTCGAACAAAATGCCCTTTCTGTATCCAACCAGCAACCGAACACGCCCTTGAACGCCATGCTGAGCTTCGCCCTGTGCGGAGTCCACACTTCATGGCCTTCTTAGAAACCCGGCGGGTTCACCCTCTGACTCAACCTCGTCCACTTGGGCAACTTATGCACACCCTTCCTATACCCTCTGACCTTCTTGTCAAACATGCTATACTTGTCCCTCGGTAACATCTCCTGCTCCGTGGGCATTTCCGCTTTCCATCTCTCAATGAGCTTGATAGTCTTCTCTGCCGCTGCTTGCTCGTTCAATAGTTTCCTGCTCCGCACTTGCACTTTTATGCCTGTGTTGCCAACTTCGCTCTGTTCCGAGATAAATTCGCCTCGCTTTGGACCTTGACCATGCCGCCGTGACTCGAGGGAAGCGTTTGCTTCGCTGTCAAGGAGGCGCTGGCCTTCTGCTGTGGTGGAGAGTTCGGAGGGAGTGGCTTTGGCGGATGATGGTGATGTGGTAGGTGCTTGGCTGGGTGCTGACTTGCGTGAGGGCTGGGGAAGAGAGGTCGTTGCAGATCGTTTCAACGCTGTATCCAGGACGGAGACGACGTTATCGACGCGGCGCATTCGTCTTCGGTGTCGTAGTTTTTGGGGTGCCGAGAGTCGCCATGGGATTTTCCTGAGCTGTTGTTAGATCCAACTGATGGCCAAGTGGGCGTTCAATTACCATAATAGGCCGCCTGATAGCGGTGCTGTAGGTCTGAATGCGCCGAACATTGTGATGTGAATGTTGAATGCATCGTGGATGCTCCTTCCGTGGAGGACTGGCCGCGGTCGTGCCAAGCCGAGATTCGGCCGCCTCTCGGGTCGGGTACTTAGAAAGGCACCACGAACATATCACGAACACGACAATAAGAACATCCACATAACACAATCATATATGAGGATCGTTCCGAGGCAGTCAATTCATCCGTCTGTCTTGTTGTCGAGGGTAAGATGTCATACTACTTCACGATCATTGGAACTCGCGACAACCCTCTCTTCGAACTGGACTTTGGCACGTCGAAAGTCGGTGGAGACGGCATTGCACGATTTCGAGACGAGGCAAAGCACATGAATCAATTCATCGTTCATGCAGCTTTGGATCTAGTGGAAGAAGCTCAATGGACTACGAGAGACCTGTATGCCGCTTTTGGAAATGAAGCCACCTTACATGGGGCTTATCTTGAAGGGCGACCATGCTCTAACCATTGCACAGCTATCTGAAGAAAGTCGACAGCTTCCAGAACAATCACGTCCACACATTCCTCACCGGCGGCAATGTCAAGTTTATGCTGCTTATGAACCCCGACCCGAGCGCCACTACCTACTCCAGCTATCAGACCTCCCCGCCATCACGACCAAACACGGCACGACAAAGTACTGTGATAGCTGCGAACCCGACAAGTCAGCAGACTGAAGAAGCTGTCAGGCAGTTCATGTTGGAAGTAAGCTAATTCTCGACTCCCCACACAGCCTGTGTTGCTTTGTGCAAGGCTACCAGTCGTGTATATCGGACAGCGCCTGCCCGGCACGCCTTACCGAGAATATGCTGACGTGACATCGCAGGTCTACGAAGCGTGGATGAAATGCATCATGAATCCTTTCTACCACGTCAACACTCCAGTCACATCACCAGTCTTCCGAAGTCGCGTCAGTACCGCGGCAAAGAAGTACCTCTAATGATCGTGCCACTGGTCCTATACCGCGACGTGAGGAAAGAACCCGTGCCCTGGCAACCCATGTCTCGGCTCAAAACAGCATCATTCGGCTTACAACATGCCGCGACGCGCAGACCGCCAAGCACACGTGAAAATGTCCGAAGACCGCAACCTTAAGCACAAGCATACGTAGCTACGAGTAGGCGTACCACACCTTCAGCATGTGGTTGCTGCCCAGCCATCTCGCAGCGTGCATTGGACTAGCAGACATTATGCAAGGATTCAACATTACCCGACCGAGACAACCAAGCCATGTCACCCGTCACCTCCAACGTAGGCAACTACTGCGCATCACATGCAAGAAGTATGTCCAAGATCCGATTTGATAGGGTGCGGCAGAAGCTATATCTCAGCCGCGTACATGCATGTGCACTCCCACGTCCTGCGAAGCGCGGTCCGCAACTACCAAGCCACGCTGTAGATCATCAGCTGTCGACGTGGTCATCCCGCTGGCGGGAAGCTCAAAAAGCGGGGAATGTCCCTTTAGGATCTACTCCCACTGTGTCCCGTGGCATGCTCTGTATAGCTACAACACTGTACCAGCATGTGTTTACAGACCGCCAGAATGACCTCGAGCCTTCTCAACTTCGGCGCAAGTTCGGTCGACATTGAGTTGCAAAGGATCATGGTCAACGATGGTAACTATCATCACGCTGCGTCAGCGCAATGCGACGAAACGACAGGTCGATGTTGCAGAGCATTCGAGCAGTCAGATGCTGATGTGTTCGTGGAGGCAACATTGGACGATCATGCAATGCATCCACGCTAAGAAGGGTGGACTCATCCCGGACCTGACCACGGACCCGACCGCTCCAACTTCACAACAAGCCCAAGTGAAGCACGAGCTGTTCGAACCACGCTGATGTCGACCAAAGGATCACCTAACCCACTGATACCCTATCACCCTGGACTATGAAGCTCGAGCAAGCTGGGCAAGACGCTATATAAGAAGACAATCTTAGAGCCGAGCAGTTAATGCAGCTACCCTAGAGCAAAGTTGCAGGCAATGCGATCCATCCATTGAAGCCATGCCGCGCTGCATGCAACAAGATCAGTCATGTGCACATGCGCAATGCCTGCCTTGTGAAAGTAATCGTTGTCAAAGATGGTACCCCTATCAATTCTGTGATCCGAAGCTTGAAACATGCGGTGTAACATAGGAGCTCTCGAGCCGAGAATTGAAGCTCGAACCACCAGACCATCGAATAATCAATACTAAGCAAATTGGTATCATTCCATGTCTCGCCAAAAAGCAAGATTCTCGTTGCCATTCGCATACCCATCCGGTTCCGTCATGCCCGTGCATCCGGTCCAAATCCACGCCATTCCCGTGCATGCAGTGCCGTAATCGTGCCAAAGCCTTCATGCTGTCACTCTGTTAATGCAAAATCCCGATGCCATCCATCCATCCCGCGCAGACGTGAAACCCGAGCCAAGGAAAAGAACCACACCACGCCACGCCACGACGCACCGACCCAAATACCCTAATCGTAAATGTCACACTCTCGCAGAACCTATTTCGCCAAATCGCTCAGTTCCACCACATCGTAGCACGGATCTGCCTTCACCCGGCACGGGTCACTCTTCACCGTCTCCGCCCTCTTGCCTCGTCCACATGCTCTGCAGACTCCGTGGCACCGCTCTGGATGACATATAGCATCTCAGCTTTGCGTTCTGCCTCGGGTGACTCGCTGAGAGTGTACATTTGACTGCTCGGTCGTCTCCAGACGTGATGCTTGCCACTCATCGTGCGTGAGAAGCGGAGACCAGGCCGCTCGAGCTGACGAGCTTGGCGGCGCCGTTCGCGCGCTCGCTCGACGAGGTAAGCGACGGGGAGGTCGTCGTCGTCGGAGTCGTCGGAAACATCATCGTCGTCTTCTTCGTCTGTTTCTTCGTCTGAGGGTGTAGCTTCGAGGAGATAGCTTGGGATGGCTTGGCGACGTGATGTGTTGGCTTTGCAGTGGGCGTGAATGTCGAATTCGTCCTTGAAATTGGGTGAGCTGTCCGGTGTGAGTTGTGGCACATCGTCGACGAGCGGAGTCCAGACGCCACGACTTGACGAAGCGGACGAGGTGCGATTGCGTTCGACCGCGCGTTGGAGAGCGGAAGCCTGGCTATGCAGCAGGCTATTCCAGCAATCTGGCATGGCTTGGCCCTGTTGCGCGCGTCTGCGGTCCTTGTCGAAGAGAGCGAAGTCGGTAATGCCAGCATCCCATTCTATCTCTCGTGCGTCCTCGTCGTCGGAGTCCTCGGCCCAGTCTTCGTACTCATACATTTGGACAGGTGATAGGAAGTGGTTCTCGGGATGTTCTGAAAGGTCATACTCGAAGAGGTCGACAGGCTTGTTTGTGTGCTTAAGAGGAGCCATGGTTGGGGCTGTGGGCTGCGATATATGTATTCTCGCTCCATTGCCCATTGGTGAAGTGGCGTTGTTGGAGTTCGCTGGTGTGGGAGGCCAAGTTGCGCTGCGGCCGAATGCTGCAGACGCTGAAGGCTCGAGCCTTTGGAACGCGGGCGACGGCTGCATGGTATATGTAATGCACGGAGAGGATCGTTGGAGCGTGGTTGACAACCATGCGCGGAGCTGCCCTGTGCTGAGCGTGGGATGGAGCGATTCTTCGGACTTTGCCGTTGTTCACGCGTTGGTTCTGCCGCAGGCCACCAGAAGCGCGGTAGCGCGATCGGAAATCAGAAGTGAGGGATCAGGTGGTCCCGATATTACCCGGCGCTGCGGCCAGTCAGTCGTGTTGTGTAGGGATATGTACCCGCTACGCACACAGCGGTGGTGGCGGTCGAGGTGTGAAGCTGTGAGTGAGTACTGAAAGTGTGGGATGCGCGCATGCAGTACGTGAAACGTGCACGACAGGAGAAGAGAACGAGCGACGGGGATTTTGTTTCTTGCAAGCGAGCGGGGAAAGCGAAGGCAATAAGAAGAGCAGGCAGAAAGAGGCCGAAAGGAATGACTGCGACGCGTTCAAGAGGTGTACGCCTCCATATGGGTGGTTTAGGCTGCGTCACACAGTCAGTCACAGGAGGGCCTCGCAGCAGGTACTTCTAGGCCATTTCTCTCAGATGACTGGATAGTGAGACATGGATGCTGCCCAAAATGTGCACACCCACCTCGCCGTCGCCGTCAGCGCAGGCGGCGTCGATATGGAAAGAGGCAGGTCAATAATGCCAAAGCTTGACATCCCGCGTCGCGTAAACAGCGGCGTTGGTCAAAAGGCCATCCTTTTCTGTGCTGTGCTGTGCTGTGTGCTATGCTCGCTTCGATGTGAACAGCTGCCAAGGTACCACGACAGCCAGTAGGCGCTACCGTCTACGTCCGCGCGAGGCGCCTCAGTCCGCAATGCAGCAATTCTTGCGTCAAACAGGCGGGCCATGAATATGGAGGCGGTGATGATGAGGCTGATGATGTCGTCGCACAGGCAGGTTAAGTAGTGCTGAGCGGTGTCTGTGGTTGGTTTTGCCGCAGGTCGAGCTTGCCGGCAGGTTGGCATCAATGATCAGGACGATGTCTCAACAGGCCTTCTTTCTCCTTCACACACATCTGGCATGATGACAGATTCTGTACGACGAGTTCGCAGCAGACGACGTAAGGGCGTGTTTCTTGAATCAATCAATCAATCGATCAATCAATCAATCAATCAATCAATCGATCAATCAATCAATACATCAATCAATCAATCAATCAATCAATCAATCAATCAATCAATTCCGGCGAGTCAGCGCCTGCCAATAGAATATTGATGACCAGCCACCAAAGAGTAGCGCGGCATGTCCCTCGCCCTTCCACTTCTGCAGGAATACTATCACCAACCTCACCCTTCTTCATGGGGCGGCCGTGAGACATCACCTGCCACGTCAATCAACATGGTGGTGCACACCTTCCACTTCTGCAGCAAGACAGCCGGCATGCAATTCCTCACCGGACATCGACTAGTCCTCGGTGGCAAACGACCCGTCTCCGCTCCTATTCTCGTTCTCCCGCGCACTCGGCATCTCTGAAAGCATGAATCCTACACACCACTGCCGCCGTCTGTGGCTTGGTGAGCAAATCACACGATACTGGTGTCTACACTCCCTCCTCGGAGAGTAGGAAGTGATTGGCCGTGAGCATTCGCTGTTGATCCCCTTGTTCGACGCAGGAACGATCTAGTCCCTGCGTCGTAAGCAGAACACCAATTCTGATCAGCCCTGCGAGATCATGAACGAGGATGCTCACATGACGAATGCGCATGGTGACAGGCTGTCCGCACCTTCAGACATGCGGTCGATCTCTCGCCACCGAGCTTTGAGATGGAGTGAAGAGAACTTTGTTCGATTGAACAAGACATGCTGACAGAGCGAAGCCGGCCGTCGAGTACCTCAAGGTTGACGAAGCAAGCGGTTTCCGATCAAACCCCTTTGGAACTTACGCCGAGGATTCAGACTTCCCTCCGCTATTGCCGACTGACATGCACGTGGTGTAGCACTCGACACATGGCGCCGTGAAAGTTGTGCTCCCAGTCTGCTCAAGTTCAGTTAAGCCGCCGTTCTCTATTTCACGTATGCTTTGCGCTGCTCGAAATGAGTTGCCGTGGTAGGAAATGAAGGCAGAATCGGGCGGGTCGGCGGGCAAACTTTCGTTTATGCTAAACGATATCTCACCTGCGTCCTGCATGACGACCACTAAGGTCTTCCCGACTTCGTGGAATACCTCCATGGACCAAGTATCGACACTGTCAAGTGAGGGACAATGGGAACAAAATCTTGGGTTGACTTATAGCCCTCTCCTCGTGGAATCATGTCACTCAAAGCCGGCACGCCGCGAACCAGTTCCAAGTTGCGATCATCTTGCGCGATTTTCCATCGGCCTCAGCTTGCTGTCGCGCGTCCACATGCAAGTTTGTCTCTATCTGTCGACGACAAAAAAGCGTCTTGAACGTTCAATGGACCGGCGTGAGTGTCTTTCACCATGCACATGACACTCCTCATGAGGGACAGCTGATCGGTATACCAGAACATGGCAGCAGGGACGGCATCTCGTTCGAAAGCTTGTGCATGCACGCCACCGAGTAGCGTGCTATTTACAAAGTTTCATCTGCAACTGTAGTCTCATCAGCTGCCATGCACAAGCTCAGAGCGACAGGTGAATCAACGCATGATAGCCAAAGTGGCATCTTGGCATGCACGTCGCCGGAGCGGACAATGATCCTTCGCCACAGTAAGGTTTTGGAGACAAGCTTTGAGCTTCAAGGCCCTGCGCGCCTTATATGATCCTTTAGCACGCTTTGTCATGTGAATGTTTCACAAAAACAGTTGGCACACAGCCACAGCACTCTCGGGCTACTTACACAGGAGCTTCGGTCGGACGATCAGATGAGCTCGCCTGAACTCCGATAGGGATACTACTGGTGTCGTGAAGGCTGTTCCGCTTCACTGGCCTACGTGTAGGGCTGTCACGATGCATCCATCGCTTCCATGGCCACAGCAATCCGGAACCAGCTGCCCGGTACAGAACTCACGGTGCGGACGGGATCATTGAGAGTCCAGATGAAGAAGTCCCGGCGATTCTCGTGCTGTGAGGTGCCATGCTCAGCATCTGCGGCTCCGTTCGTGACGCGAAGCAATAGACCTGACGTATAATTCCACGAGATGCAGCGTATAAGCTGAATGTGTTAGAAAGCACGCATCCAACAGCTGATGATCCTAAACTCAATCAGGCCTATAGTCCAATACGAAGGAATGAGACGTCTATACATCTTCATCGTGCGCGGGTGGTATCTGGCTTGAAGGATCAACAAATCTGGCCCTAGTCGCGTGCTAGCTAAATATTCACCCGTGACTGTGTACCTATGGCTGTGTGGGCTACTGCATATCCTGAAGTGTCCCACAGCACCATGCGACGAAAGAGATTTATGCTGTTCTTCTTGTTCTTGCTCGTGGTGGTTTTGTGGATCACCATCGTTCGAAATCGTTGGCACTGACAGAGGGCATCAGTACCATTGGGTTAGAGGGTCTTTCTCCCATCGACACCGAACCACATCAGGATGTCGCACACAAAAGAAGGGCCATCTGCCTCTTCTCAAGAGTCCTCTCCTTCACGATAAAGAGAAGTCAACGTTCACGATCACTGAATGTTGGTAAGGCGAAGATGGAAGATGACAAAGGTCCATCGCTCGTCTACTTCAAGGCCCTGACTCTGGTGTTGATGGTCAGCCGACTGGTGCTGGTGTATCAATACCTCCAATCTCTTTGGTCCGCGCGACACTACAAGAAGACGATTCTTCCTATGCTGATGATCGCTTCGACGTACTTTGTCGCCGCTGGCATATACCTTGGGCTACTCTGGAGCTTCAAACTCTCGGACACGGGGAAGGATATTTCTACACTGCGTGGTACGTTGTGGCGGGTTGCGAGACGATTGTGGCTACTGCAGTGTCGTTAATCCACAGGATCACCTCGTTCAGGGGTACGCATCTGGTCCAGCGTATGTCACTCCTCACTCTCATCTTCTTGGGGAACGGTGTCATCGTTGTGGCGAAGACTTCCAAGAGAGTCGTCAAAATCTGCTGGCGTGCTGGAGTTCAGTGGTTCTACTGTTGGCAGCATCATCTCTGCAAATTTCATATCGTACATCATCTACATGTTGTACTTTGACTGGAAGCAAGAGGAACATTTCGGGACTACCAGACACCAGATCTGGAGTTTCTTGCACTTCCCGCTACCCCTGACGCTCGTCCTTGCCGTCGAAGGTGGAGTAGCGCAATCCATCAGCTGGAGAGTAAGTCGCCCGCAATCTCCTGCCAACGATTCCATTGGCCCGTACTAACATCCTCCTTCACAGACCGCCACCTACCGCTACAACACTTTGACCCACACCTTCCAAGACTGGTACACCACCCTTAACGCCACCTCCGTCCCCGCCTCAGCCTTCGAATCCATGTGCAGCGAACTCTGCAACACGACCCAAGCAATCTCTCACGCGGCCCTCACCAACTCCGCCTCTCTCGACGGAATCCTCGACGTCCCCAACGTCTAGAATTCTAGTGCCACTATGGCGAACGGCACCTCTGACCCGGAGCTGGCGCTCTACGCATTGGAATGGTCCTACTACAACTTCGTCAAGACACCTCTCAACGTTGCGGGCTTCAGCCCGTCAAAGAACAGTACCGCGCAGTATTCCAAAGCAGACAACGCCGCGAACCAAGTCGGGCTCGATTTGGCGGATGATACGGCTTTTGGGGATTCTGCCGTGGTGGTGGATAAGACGTTGAAGGTGTTTGGGGTGACTTTAGTAAGTTGCGCACTCTCACCCGATCTGTTCGGCTCAGGTCGCCTCATACTGACACTATCGTTTCTAGATCTACTTCTTGGTCGCCATTGGCCTCGTCCTCTTGATCTGTGCCCTTATCGCAGCTCTCAGCGAGCGGGAGAAGCGACGTTTCCATCGGGTCAGGTTGGGAGTCACAGTGTTGTTGATGCGAGTTATGCTCTGTCTCATATCGATTATGGCGATTACGAATTATGGGCTGAACTTCATTCTGAGTTCGTGGATTTTGCCGGCGGTCACGTCGGTGCTGTCTTCCGGTGAGGTTATGATAACGAACGCCCAAGCGATCATTTCGAGGCGAACAATGTAGCCAACTCAGAGTGTGCCAGAGCAGGAAGATAGTGATGCATATAATGAACGTCCAGCATTGGCTGATGTCAATGACAGCGTTGCCATGCTTGGAGGTACGACGTGGTAGAAGACAGCCCGCTGTGATGCTATGGCCGAACAGGTCGTGACGCTTGGCACATGGAGGGACCTCTCGCCGCTGGTACAGTTTGGGGGCTCCGTCGAGAGGTCACACGAGGCGCTATACGAGGGCGCGTTGAGATGATGTGAGGGGCTTCGAGGCTTGTGCGAGCACGCTCTGAGGTGCTGAGGCGACGCTGCCGGCGGTCTGGTGCCTTCAATCCATTCATTGCCATCACATGCGGCAGCCTCCGCTGTATCAAACCTTATTTCAGCGACTACCTGGAGCGCACCGCTCTTCTCAACAACTTCCCCCGCCCACACTACTTAGCCTTACTTCATACGCGTCGACTACCACCACCACCACCACCACCAACCACCAACCACCGCACCACATGGCCTACCGGCACGATAGGTTCCCCGAGTTCAAAGATGGCGATGTCAAGCTCGTCGTCACCGGCAGCCGCCAGTACAAGCTCCACAGTGGCGTACTGCGCAACAACTCGCCAGTTATGCGTGAGCTGCTGCATGAGCAATATGCCGCGCAGCTCGACAGAAAGGCTCAGAAGAACGGCATCACCACTCGCTTCAAGCTCGTGCTGGTGGAGAACCCTCTCTATCCGGACGGCGACGACGAGATGAGCAGGATCGAGTACGCCTTCGAGGCGGTGGCTCTCAACTCTAACGGTCAGCCAACCGGCAGCAACCCAAGAGGTGTCGCAGATGGCTTGGAGAATGGCAGAGTCATCCCAGAGATCTTCCTTGTGAGTCTGCTACCACTTGTTTGCCTTGACACCGCTGACACGCCCTCCAGGCCTACGATGCCGTCTTGGGCGCATTCTACAACGTCCCGATCCAGCTGGGTGATGCTCAGTCCGATGGCCTCACCCACCTCCTCTCTATGGCTCTCCAGATCACCTCAGTCGCTGAGTATCTTGACTGCGTAAGTCACCCTCTCTTGCACACTCCACTGCACAAGCTCCTACTTAACCCGATCTAGGTCCACATCATCACCAAACCAATCGAAGCCACCCTCCTCGCCACAGGCCAACACCTCCTCAAAGCCATCGCCAACAACCCCACAGCCTGGCTCTCCTTCGCCCACCGCATCCGCTCCAAAGCCATCTTCCGCGAATCTCTTATCCACGCCGCCGGCCAATACCACTACCCCACCGTCCAAGCCTCCATCGAAAATGGCGAACTCCCCGACGAAGTCACTACCCTCCTCAAACAAAAGGCCCAAATCATCATCGATGCCGTCCGCTCCTGCGAACGCCACCTCGCCTCCTACTACCCCACCATCCTCATGCGCGAAAAAACCGTCGGCCGCGTCGACCGCGACAACATCGGCCGCGCAAATTACGCAAACGACATCATCATGTGGATCGCTCTCTGTATCTTTCGACACTGGGCGAGCGACATGATGGCATCGGATCAGACTCATCATGCGAAAGATATGGGCTTTGCGTTCATCAATGCTGTCGCGTTGGGTGGGGACGCGTACCTCGCGAAGAGTGTGTTGCATGACCAGTTCCATTTGCGGTTCCCGATGAGTCCAAAGGGCATGGCGTGCACGGAACATCGGCTGGCGGAGATTAAGGAGGTGGTTAAGCAGTGGACTGTGCCGCTGATGAGGAATGAGAGTCATCTCGATCGGAAGGCGAATCCGCAGAAGCATTTTCTCTTTACGGTGGTGAAGGGGACGGATTATTCGTGGGAGGATGAGAAAGGTTTCGAGGATGGGGATGAGTATTAGGGGAGGATAGAGATGATTACGGAGTGTAACGGGCACGTAGAGGGGTGTTGAAGTCCCTGCAGCACGGACCGCGAAGATATGACAGAGGATCGAGACCTTCACGAGAAAGGGCACATGAGCAAGCGAGATTACGGTCTACGGGCAAGAAGACCCAAAAGGAGCCCTTCCTCGAGCCAAAGATGAGAAGATAGCATAGGGAGATGTACTTCTGTATCAACAAGAAAACCTTATTGTACGACACTCTAGTATCACTCGGACTTCCCATCCGCATCCTCTCTTATCTCCCTCGCCTCCGTACTCTTTACAGCCTTCTCAGCGGCCCCCGCAGATACCGCAGAGCTCCTCCTCAATTCTCCCACAGCTCTCGCCTTCTCCGTATCCTCATACGCAATAAGAAGTTCGCCCTTCTTGCCATATCTCCTCGGCATAGTCCTTGCGACCTTGACAATGCTGAAAGCGCCCTTCCATCCGTGCACTTCTTGGAAGATCTGGTCCATTTCTTCGAGGGAGCGGTAGGCGGTTTCGGGGAAGAACTGGGGGGGGGATTAGTAATTGACGGAAGGGAGATGGGGATGCTGGGGTATTACGAACGAAGTAAACGCAGGGCACCATGAAGGCATTGATGGCCATGAAGACGATGTAGGTTTGGTAGCCGATGGCGTTGAAGGCAACGGGGGTCACCATGACGACCCTGGTTGACATTTTGTCAGCAAGTGATCTGTGGTCAGCTTCCCATTAGGCTACTACACTCACATGAAGTTGAAGATCCAGTTAGCAGTAGTTGACACTGCGTTGGCTGGGGCACGGATAGCCAAAGGCGTAATCTCGGCAGGATATCTAAAGCAAGGCGTCGGATCAGCATAAATGCCTCGTGCGTGGCATGTTGGGACTGGCGTCCACTTACAGCCATGTCATACCAAGCCAACCGATGGCAAAGAAACTGTTGAATACAAAGAGGAAGACGGCTGCAGCGATTCCAGCCTGTTCGCTCCGCGGGTCGTCGGTCGGAATGCTTGTGGTACCTGCAAGTACAGCCATAGACACGGCTTGTCCAGCTGCACCAAACAACATGAGCTTCCTTCGTCCGAACTTCTCGATAGTAAAAATGGCGATCCAGGATGCCATAAAGTATTCGGTGCCGTTGCATGCTGCAAGAAGACGGCTCAAGAAGGGCGAGAGGCCGATGTTATTCTCGAAAATCGTTGCGGCGTAGTATGTGATGATGTTGATACTGTGTCAAGGTCAGTAATGGAAGATGGAAATGATAGGGGACCCCTACCCTGAGATCTGCTGGAACATCTGATTCACGTATGCCAGGACGGTACGGTGAAAGTTGCGATTGCGGTTGAACTTAAACATATCGCTGAAGCTTCCCTTGGCCATTTCGAAGACTGTGTCCTTGACAGCTTTAAACTCGTCCTGGATCCTGGGATCGTCCGCTGTGGTGTCATTCAGCGCGCACAGCACTTCCAGAGCCTCTCTTTCCCTGCCCTTCAGAATGAGCCTAAACAAGTTGTCAGCCCATGCTCAATATCGGAGGATACTGACTCTCAAACTTACCATCGTGGGGACTCTGGCAGTCCCGGGATGAAGAACAGAACAAAAAGGGCAAACACAATCTGGAATGCGATCGGGAAGCGCCATGAGATGGTAGATGGCTCGAGAAAGGAAAAGCCTAGATCGATCCAGTAGCTCAGCATAACACCGAAGACGATCAGTGATCCTTCGATCATGACCATCTGCCCGCGACGATGCGATTTCGAGGTTTCGGACTGCCATGTTGGTACCGTAGAAGTATTCATTCCTATTGCACAGTGTTAAGGATGCATCGACTTTGCCGACATAGCATACTTACCATTGCCGAAACCTGTGAGCAGCCGTGATGCAATGAGTTGGCCAAGAGTGAAGGACGAAGCTTGGATGGCAGCACCAACAACCATGATTGCCGAGCCTACTATAATCGTTCTCTTTCTGCCAAGCCAATTGCCAAGCCATATCGTCGCCACTGCTCCAAAGAAGCATCCCAGAGTGTATCCGCCGACCGTGATACCCTGGACGTTGGACGCTGTCGTTGATGAAGTGCCAGGTGGTGGATTTTGAATGTTGATCTCCGGAAAGTAGCGCAGAAAGGAACGCAATGTCAGAAGGCCTCCAGTGACACCCTGGTCATAACCGAATAACGCGAAATCAGTCCCTGCAACGACAGCAATGGCGATGTTGAGCTTCGTGCCCGTTAGGCCATAGAAGGGTTTCTTCGCCATGATCGCGATATATGCTGTTCGCCGAAATCAACCTGACAGATGAGACAGCCAGGGAGGGGCAAAGATTGAGAAAGAGGAAGGAAACGATAAGACGTCTTCAACGATGCACTTTTTGATCCAAGACTTCCAGAAGAATGCGCTACTCGGCCTTCCTTGATAGGTATGCCGGAGTACATCACGGCCCGGGCAATGCATGGGATCGTCGCCCTCATGGCTCGCGTGGTGCAAGGACGGCGTTTACAGGTGAAGTTCGAGCGGGCTCTTCTTCAGCAGACTCTTCTTCACCTGGGATCGTGAGTGGTTGGACGTAAGACAAGGTTGAGCGGTGGGGAGTGCGGAGAAAGCTGGGGAAGACGTGTGAGCATGTCTGCGGATCCACAATTACGCATATAACACCGGGCATAGTTTAGACACCCCTGTCTTACGCTGACCTATTAAGCTAGTAATGTTTCCATCTCAAAAGGGGCTAGTAATAGCTACTATTATAGTTTAATAGGCTAGATAGTAAAAATATGTAAGAAGGTTATATATAGAAGCGCTATTAAGTAGTAATAGCTAATAATATAGATTATCTAAGACAAAAGATGCCTTTTGTAGTAGATTCTCCTTTCTAGATGGAGACAGATAGAAGACAGGGAGTGCATAAACTATGCCTAGTCTTGTAGCACTGTAAATACGACGAGAGGTCGTGCCGATGTTCACGCGTCATGCAGGGCTGAGCAGGGGTGTGCCGCGCCTGGTTGTTTGTCGGTGAGTTTGATGCCCTGAGCCGCGAAACCAGTAAGTGCAAGCGGGATTTTGGCACGTGCATTTTTTTTCTCTACCCGACTCTTATCTTTCACTCACATACCGCCGGGTCTTTCACATGCAACACAGCCTACGACGTCTATTAGTTCACTCATCATCCCTCGACTTTGTTCACAACTAGTCGACAATATATGAAATTCTGGTTCTCCAACGTCTCTCCGGCAGAGCAAGTCTGATAGGCAAGCCACATGAGCAGCGTCACTCTGCGAAAATTTTTGACAGACATGGCGCAATCACAGTCCACTTTCTCAGCTAAGGCCTTGATGCCGCTGTGACATAGCATGGACTGTGCCGGTGGGCGTCGGATGCCCACACATCCTCGATACGAGGCAGATCAGATAACAGCCTTGCCTCCAATTGCTTGGTCCCACACAGGAACGGGCTGCCACGAGGCCGACCGCCGATTCTTTCTCTTCATCCACTGCCGCGTTGAAATCCACAACCCCGTCGCCATTTTCTGAACAACACCTTCTGTCAGCTTTGCTATCACCTCCCGCAGCGGCGTGAGACCATAATTTCGCGACGTGTCCAAGCTTCCATCAACAGCGATCGGAGCGCTTTCGTTGGCGGCAGACTCGCAACGACTTTTGCATACTCTTGATGCATCCACTTTACACGCCATCGCGAAACAACGCGCTGCGCGTTCCACTGGCCTGACCGGTCATATCCCATGCTCGAAGGGCTCCTCGCGCTGTTCACGATGACAGAAACAGTAAAGCTCAGCGCATTGGCAGCCTTCTTGCTGTCAAGAGACTGCCAGAAAGGAGCGGCCGTTGTCGGCTATAAGGACGAGTGTAGACGTGGTCTGCTGTCTATACAGCATTCTTTCGAGGCTCCCATCAAAGCTACCAGCACCAATGCACAGGCATGCTAATCAGGGAAAGGGCTCGTTGGCGAGCCATAATGCCGTGTTCATGAGAATGAACCCTTTGAATCTTCGCATCCTTCCTTTCCTTTTCGCTTCACATTCGAGCAAATTGTCTTTCCAGCAGCTTCTACCGGGAATTGACCTTGCTGACGTTCTTAGGACAACCAAAGCCCTACTGCGAAAACCTCGTGCAGAGCATTATAATCCTTGATAGAGCTACGCGGAGATAATCCAGTACTGCAATCATGCTAGAGCCATTGTCCTCAGGCTTTGAAAGAACGGCGCTGGATCCCATCCAGGAGAGCTCAAGTATACGAGTATCTAGGAATGCGTCCCGGCCATGCATTAAAATGACTTCCCTCGCGAAGAAGCCGTCTGTCTCGTGCCCAAGCACCAATTCGCGCTCCCAGCCACCGTTGGCACGCCCGCTCAGTTCTAAAAAGGACGAGCTCGAACCGTCGAAGAAAGGCGCAAAGCGATGTCAAACGGAGGACTACTCGCATTCAACGCTATGTAAGGCTAGGAAGCTGTCTCATCAAGATGACCATTCGCCGCTCAGCACACCAGAGTCTGCGCGATACGATAGCGGCATCGAAATGACTCCAGAAAGCACAACAGAGGACATCGATGCACGACCACAGTCGCCGTGCGACCGGATGTCCAGGGAAAATGCAGATAGATACGAACGCGATAGCTCTGTCTGCGGCCAAAGTCCTTCGAGGAAAATCAGGAAGGCGGCAACAGCTCATTCGAAGGCTCGGCGACACTCTCCGCGGACAATTCAGAAAGAAGCGAACCCTGATAATGGCCGGCGACAGCACGGCTGTGCGGCATCACTACTCTCACAAAGTGAACAGATAGCGGCAAAGGACTGCGACGGTGACGCAAACAGCAGAATCGCAGATCAAGGCACTCGCGAGTCGCAATCTCCAACAGGTTCATCTGACCATCGATGGCCTCCCAACGCTGCCACGACGAGCTCGCAACTGACCTGGCAGCCGCGTGGATCCACAGCAGACGTCTCTACGCTGCTTAGTATCTTGGGCGAAACAGTGGTACAGCAGCAGCGGACCAAGACCGTCTTACAACGCTGGCTTCGAAGTCACGACGACCACCGAATGTTCTGGCTGTATTACGGTGGATCCTCGTCTCCTTCTGACTATCTGAGATGGACGAAGAGAGTTTCGCCCGACTGGGATCTGGAAAATATATAGCTATTCACAACGGCTGCGGAGCACGAAACGCTCGAAGAACGGCCTTTCTGCGGTGTTGCAGCTAAGCTAGGCGCGCATAATATTTGCGTTATAGAGGCACCTTCATCGCAGAGCGACTTTTGCAGGACCATATACAGTCTCTGCGCGTGCCAGAGGTCCTTCTTACACAGCACCGGCGATCTTCGTATACGAGCACATCCGTCACCATGCGCTGCAGCACGATATTAGCATTTATTGCCTGTGCTAGTCTGGCGTGCGCATCAGCACATCTGTCCCAAGTCGGCTTCAAGAACTGTCCAGCTGATGCCGAAAGACCCTCGACACACTCGCATCAGATGCTCTGGAGATCACGAGGGTAGTCCGCACAATGCTCAACCTCGTCGACGAAAGTGCCAACTCACAGCCCTCACTCCGAAGTCTCTGGTCCCAAAAGTTCGGATGTTTAGTCATCCGATGGTTCGGCGAAGCAGCATGACCAGAAAACAGCATCAAAGATGAGAACGAAATACCAGATTCGCCTACCTTAAAGGTGAATCAATAGCCTACCCAATCAGTCAACATCCCATAACTTCTTCTCCCAGGCATGTACAACCTCATTCACACCACGCTCCTCAACAACTCCACAGAAAACTTCCCACTGCAGATCCCAACCTTCCATTGCCTTTTCCACGAGCAACTCTGCGTGAAACCCTCCACCCTCGGACTCGAAACCGCAAACGGCACCAAAACCACCGCCGAAATCCTCAGTCCCGCCGGCGTAGTAGCTTATGTCCGCTGGGGTGAAATCCACTAAATCCACTAAATCCACTTCTGCCCCACGCCCGCATACAAACTCACCCACCCAAACCTTCGCCTTAAAACGCTCCAGAAACTTCAAACCCAACACCGACACTACGCCTGGAACTCCAAGTAAGCTAGAGTTCCAAAAATCATCATCATCATCCACGAACTTGCACATCTTCGTGCCGTGGGAAAATGGCAATGTCATAACAGATATTCCGACGAATCTTGTGACTGCATTCAAGGAACGAGCGGAGCCTGAAAGTAGCGAAGGATACCACGTATGGGCTGCCGGCAGCAGCGCAGTGGCTCGTAGCGTACGCTCCGGAGCTGGCGATGTATAATGCCCAATAATTTTGCTGGGTTCGCGGGTAATATTGCGTTTTTGAGTGAGGAATATGATGCCACCGGCGTGGGGTTGAACGCTTTTTGGGTGGCCGGCTGGGGCAAATGCATCTACCAGACGCTCTCGGGCGCGCCTCAGTACTTCGAGCTCCAAGCAAGGGTTTGGAGGGTGACCGCAGTGGTGTTCAGGTACTCTGGGATTGGGCTATATCATAATAATAGTGGAGATACAGGACTCGGTTTCGGCTGCAAGGAGCTTTCTCTGAACACTCACTACTAGCTCTCCCTGTGAATGACCGGGAGTCAGAAGTGGGGCAAGCATCATCACCCAACACACCCCTGTCAAAGTCACCGCGAAAGTGCCACGCTAAGATACCCCTCCGTCGGAGACGCGTCCTCCCCAGAAGCCTACCGCCCCTCACAGTCTCAGCACACTCATGGACGATGAACATGGACGCCGACATAGCGGACATCCTCGCCTCAGTCTCGGCTCCAGCCATCCCACAGCGCGCTCTCGACCTCCAAGCACTCACGCGTGCTTGGATCAATGAACGCAGCTGCCCGGAACTGCTGCCATATCCCACCGACCTGGTCCACCGATGCACAGATGGCGTCAGGCGACAGCTTGATGTGATCGAGGAGAAGACGGGCGCCATGGACCCTGCGAGTAACTTTACTTTGGTCATCTTGCAGACCGAGTTGGAGAGGATCAAGTTCCTCATTAGATCCTATCTCAGGGCGAGGATAGCCAAGGTAGGCCAGGCCATATAGTGCGCAAACCAAGTCGGACAGGGACTGAACTGAGCTACAAAGATCGACAAACACCCCATCCACTACCACCAGCTCGCCATCGCCGCGGACCCCGACGATGCCATCCTCTCAACACTCGAATCGCAGTACCTCACAGCCCATCAAGCGCTCCTCTCCTCCCACTACTCCGCCTCTTTCCTCTCAATCTTCCCCGCAAATCTCCAGAAACTCGACGATACAGGTCTCGGCGGCAGCATGGTCGACAAGCCAGACCAAGATACAGCCGTCTTCTGCCGAGTCCTGCGAGACAGCTATGTGGAAAGAATCGTGGACGAGGACATTGAGTTGAAGCGAGGCGATGTTTGGGTTCTCAGGTGGAGCCAGGTAAAGGAGCAGGTCAGGAACGGAGATGTTGAATTGATCTGAAGAGCAACCATATCCTCTACGGGAGATTTGCATGCGTGGGGTCAATCCATCGCACAGTCTCGGCATCCACCAGCTCAACAGGCTCCAGATCCGGCAGATTCACCGCCACGGCATCACTATCGCTCCGCATCAGGACACACTCCAGTTTCTCGTCCGCGCTGGCATTGATCTCCTGGTGCGGGACATATGGCGGGACATAGATGAAGTCACCCGGTCCGGCTTCTACACGACCCAAAAACATCAGTACTGCATCACACTCTCCCTAAGCTTCGCAGCACTCACCAGCTGTGAATTCCAACTTCTCGCCCCAGCGCATTCGAGCCTTCCCCTTCAGCACGTATATCACACTTTCAAGATGGCCATGATGGTGAGCACCAGTCTTGGCGTTGGCGTGGATGTTCACGGTCCCGGCCCAGAGTTTCTGCGCACCGACTCGGGCAAAGTTGATTGCTGCTGCGCGATCCATGCCTGGCGTTTGCGGTGTGTTGCTGTCCAGGGAATCAGATGGAATCACACGGACGCCCGTGTTCTTCCAGTCGTCGTTTGGCGGTGCGTGAGGGTGCTCATGCGCGTGGTCGTGAGAGTGTGCGTGATCACGGGATTGTGATGCCATTGCTCCGGATATGCTCAGTGTAGAGCACCTGAACGATTGCTGGGAGTACTTTGGCACAGATGAAGGATTCAGGCGGCGAAAGCGGAAGCGGAGTCGGATCACAGCTAACGGTGATATACTGGCCCGACACTCTTCTTCCTCTTCCTCAAGACTTGCTACCAACAGAGAAAAAGGTGTCGTGCTCACGATATGTATTATGTAGTTGCGCAGTGGAGTCAAGGAAGGCGTGACCGGCCGGCTATACTATCAGCACGGATGAGGGGGGGGGCACGCTGTAGTGGAGCTCCGAGGGCTGAGGATAAAGTTCGTCGCCGCTCGATAGCAGAGTACGGATGGGAAATCTGCTACGGTTTCTGCTATGAGCTATACAGCCTCCGCATTCGATATTCAATAGCGACGCGCTTGCCTTCGAGTACACGTCTTGTGCCACGCAAAGTTGCCACACTATCGCAGGTTCGAGCGCGAGTCTCGTCTTTAGGGAGGCGAAGCGCTGCCGGCGGCAAACGAACTTTACTGTATCATCAGCCCTCGCTCGCTCGCCCTCAGCAATTCGTAATAATGCTCTGATGAAGCTGAGCCTTGAATCACATGGATCAAACCTGACAATATCAGAACGCCGGTAGAAGCCCTTTCAGCTTTTCTCTATGTGCATTCCGCGGACAGTGTTTCATGCATAAAACGTCGTCAACCCACGCCATCACCAGAACCTGCTACAACCTCACAGAGCCCACCATCATCTTCTCCAACTTCTTCGTATTCAACATCTCAGCCCTCAAATCCTCTATCCTCGCTGCCCCGAGAAACGCCATATTCGTCTCCAACTCCTTCCTCAAAATCTGAATCATCCTCCGAATGCCATACTCTCCGTACCCAGCGGACATGCTATACAACACTGGCCTTCCAATCCCCACCGCCGTGGCGCCCAGACACAGCGCTTTCAGCACGTCAGTGCCGCGTCTGACGCCTCCGTCTACGAAAATTTGCATCCGACCCCCGATGAGGTGGGGTGCGTGTTTCCGGATCTCCATCAGAGTTACGAGTGGTGGCTGGGATGTGTCTTGGGAGCGACCACCGTGGTTGGAGAGGACTATGCCGTTGGCGCCGTGGTCGTGGGCGAGGAGAGCGTCTTCGACGCATTGGATGCCTTTGATGACGATGGGGAGTTTCGTGATAGTGCGGAGCCAGGAGATGATTTCCCAGTCTGCATCCGCGTTTATGGCGGAGTTGTGGGAGGCTGCTATGCCGCGGCCGCCAGTCTCTTGAGATTCTACGACTTTTTCGAGAGATTCTTCAATCTACGCATTGTCATCAGTACCGATCCTCCGAGTTTTGGTCAGTACACGAGAGTCCCTACCTCCTCAATGACCTTCCCCCTCTCATCCTTCTCGCGATTCCCTGTCACCGGAGAATCCACAGTCAACCAAATCGCCTTGACCCCCGTTCTCTCTACCCGTTCCACAAACTCCCTAGACTTCTCAATATCGCGATTAAGGTAAAGTTGCCAAAACACCACCTGCTCCTCACTCACCCTACTTGCCATAATCTCCTCAATCGGCAGACTACTCACGGTGTTCACAACCTGTATAATCCCCTCTTTCCCGTCCGCTCTCGCGATATTACCCTCCCCGTCAGGATGGACTAGTTTCGCCAGCCCGACGGGGGACGTGTAGATTGGCAGAGAAGAATCGTAGCCCAGGATTTTCGTGGAGAGATCTACGCTCCCGACTTTTCGCAGAATTCGTCCGCGGAGGAAAACTTTAGAGTAGATGTGGCCGTTTTGGCGGAGGGATATTTCGTCATCTGCGCCGGAGGAGACGTACGCCCAGGCCAAAGGTGTCATGTGTTTTTCTGCGACTTTTTCGAAGTCGTGGAGATTGATCATGGAGGCTAGGGTTGGTCTTTTGGAATTTGGTGCGGCATCGCCGACGGCTTTGGGTTCGGTTGAGGGTTGCAGTTTGCGCATTGAGGTTGGATCGACTGTGCCCTTTCTCGCCGAGAGATCGAGAGTTTTCGCCACGAGCTCGGCGTCGTGGAAGGTCTCGTATTGTTCTGTGGCATCTTGACCTCCGAGTTTGAGGATCAGGCTGGCACCGCCCGGGTGTTGGTCGATGAAGGAGGTCACGTCGTAGACTTGACCGTTGATGGCGATCCAGCAGGAGGATTTGGTGTTGTGTTTGGCCAGTTCTTCAGCAGTTATTGTGGCCATTTTCCGGGACTTTACATGACCAGATTACACGCTTGGGATGCAGGCGACATGATTGACGAAAAGACGTTGTGCCAGAAGGTGGCCGGCGATGCCGCGAAGGACCCATGTCTGCAGGTTGATGGATTTGCCGGCTGATGAAGACGTGCTGAAAGACTACGGCGTACCATACAGCCGACATTTCTCGGGCCAAGTTGCTATGTTCGGAGAGATTGGGGGTCAGTTTGGGGGTCATCACAGCCGTTGGGGGCTGGCTTGGCGTAGCGTGGGACGCCTTCCGCAACTTCTGCTCTCCAGATTTCCCCAACCGCTCTCCATCAACATCTTCCTCGGTGTTATGAGTGCCGAGCAACCTATGTCGGCGATTGAAGTGTCATCGATGCGCGTGCCGACATGCGAGAAGGGGGAGGTTGTTTGTACACTGCAGTCAAGTGAATTTTTGCAAAGGTAGGAGGACAAGTTGACACGTTTGGGAGAAGCCAGCGATTGTTTGTGAAGAGTCCCAGCCGGAACCAGAGGACCAAAGCAAAGAATACGCCTCAGACTGTCTCTAAGTCCAGCTGCACCATGGCAAGCCTGGAAAGGAAGACCAACATCCTGCTCTTCGGTCTCGGCGCCATAGGAGGCTTCTATGCCTTCATCCTGAGCAGAAACGAGAACGTATCTCTCTCTGTAATTGCACGTTCCAACTATGATGCTGTCGAGCAGCATAGCCTACAAATCGACTCGCAAATCCATGGCAAGCACCAAGTCCGGGTAGACCATGTCTTCAAATCACCTTCAGAAGCCAACATCAAGTTCGACTATATCGTCTGCGCGCACAAGGCGATAAACCCAGCTTCGATCCCACCATTGTTCAAGGATTTGGTAGATGAGCGAACGACTTTCGTAATAATCCAGAATGGTGTCGGAAATGAAGACCCCTTCCACGAGCTGTATTCGCACAATGCGATCATATCCTGCGTAACCTGGACTGGCGCCGTGCAAAAGGAACCAGGTGTGATAACGCACAACAGTAACGAAGACATGCAAATTGGACTCTTTCCCACTCCTAAGTTGGATAACGACTCAAGATCCGGAACACTAAACCGTTTCGCGGAGCTGTTGAAGCAAGGCGGGACGAAGTTTAGCATCGAGAAGGACGTGCAAATCAAGCGATGGGAGAAAGTCGTCTGGAACGCAGCCTGGAACCCTCTCACGACTCTCACGTCCGTGTCTGTCCAGGACTTCTTGAATTCAACACCAGAGGCAACGGACATGACCAGGCAGTTGATGCGAGAAATGATTGAGATTGCTCAGCGTTGTGGTGTTCCACTGGAGCATACCCTGGCGGATCAATTGATCGAGAGAGTCTTGGCCATGTCGACCCCGATATTCAGCAGTATGTACCAAGACGCGAAAGAGGGCAGGCCGTTGGAGGTCGAAGTGATATTGGGAACTCCGATGCGGAGGGCGAAGGAATTCGGGATGCAGGAGAGAGTGCCGGTACTGAGGACGATTTACGCCACGACTATGGCTGTGAATGCGAGGTTATCTAGGTAAAACATAATGAAGCGTCGGGACATACATCCAATTGTGAGGGAAAAAAGCATGAGGCTTGGTGCTGAATCGGTGTAGTGGTCGGATAGAGAGGTGTGGTGTCCTTTTGGGGCTTCTCCACTCAGGTTCACCCTGCTCGATCAATACAGGCTCCATTCTCCATCACAAGGACAGACGAAATTCGGCCTGGCAGCACCCTCTCCTGTCTCCCGCCATTTCCGAGCTGCCCTGTATCCTCCACGTCCATATCTTATCGATCTTCTGTCCCCAATTTCCCTTGATTTTGGCCTCTCATGCACTCGGAACCAGCCGTTGTTCACGATGCGAGATTTAATATCCGAGCAAGCATGGCAACATCGAGACCCCACTGCTTTGCGCACGTCACGGAATCGGACGCCTTTGCCTCTGGAAACGAAACTGTACGAGCGGTACTTGCACGGCTCGCATTCCTAACGAATGACTAGCATTAGGACTGGAGATTGAGTCAAGAGCAAACTATCACAGCGGGTCTCGTTCTCGCTATTGAATAGGTTGCCAAGCTGAGCTTCGATCATAATGGATGTGAGACTTTCTACCACTAGGTGATCAGCAGAGGGCGCTGGTCTGTTAGGCCTGGCAATAGTTTACCTAGCCTAGTCGGTGAATACGCTCCGTGCTCAGCGGCGTCATGGTGGATGTGTTGCCGTCTCAACAAGGTAGTATGGAGCCTAGTCTCAAGGCAGTAGTCTGTGTTCGCTGGAGCGTCCGGTAAGAGATCTCGAGGTGCATGCTCTGTTTCAGCATATATCCAAGGCCTGCGTCTCAAGCAGTGAGGCTCTCCTACATTTGCAGAGATACAGACAGCTGACAACGGGTCTGGGAAATGAGTTGTTGCAGTCCTCCAGAAGACCAGAGAACGTTCCATTGTATCCTTCAAGCTCCGGCCATGATTTGTGATCTCATGCAGTGCCACCACGCAAGGAAGTTGAGGATTATTTTCAAAATCTCATCGACTGCGAAGACAGTCCGGCCGACTGTAGTGCTCCCGGTGTCCCTCATGAGATTCTCAGAAGCTGACATCTTGAGTATTGGGAGCCCGCTGAGATCTTGTTGTTCGATAACCGCCCAGAAGCTCTAGGGGAAGATGTTGAAGGTGGGCAGGAGCTGACAGGATGACCGTGAAGGAGGTGAAGAAATGAAATCTCGACTGTGAGCACGACACGGCCTTCATAACGACAGCAGCCCTGAAAGAGTCGACTAGTCAGTGGCCTCTTTGCACGAGCAGAGCTTGGCAAGCTCACAAGATCCCGCATAAACATCGTCTCAAGAAGGTAGCAATTCTTCCTTGCCAGATTCCGGTACAGCGAGAATTTCAGTGCTGTTATCAAGCAATCAAGTTACTTGACTGACGCGAAAAGCGATACTTGCTTGGATCAATGACAAGTTACTTGCTTGACTGATATTAAGGGCCCATGCTTGACTGACTTAACTTGCTTAAATGTATAAAAAATGAGATTTTTACACTATTATATATTCGAGGTCCTAGCGGTGCACTTGCTCCCTAATATCTTCTGCGATAAGTACGACTTAGTATATATAATCGTAGATTATATAGAGGGTATAGATCCAGTGTTGTCTATACGTAGAATTAAGATACTAAATTCTTAGGGTCACGGGTTATAGGGTTACGGGATATAGGGTCACAGGGTTACAGGGTCACGTGATCGTGGGCTATAGCGGCTATGCTATAGCGAAGCAATACACGTACTATAACACACTACGTCCTTGTTTACTTGCTTAAATTGACTGACAATATCGCATGTTACTTGATTAGGTGTCATATAAACTTGCTTAATTGACTTAAAGGGAAAATTTGTCAGACAAGCAGTCAGAACAGATCAAGTTAATTGATTGATGCCACCACTGGAGAATTTTGAGCTATAGCTTGGAATGTTGTATTTGATATTGCTCGAAGCTTTCCCCGGCAGCTTCCTTCCGAACTCGGTCTCAACTAGTAGGTAGTGCATAGCACGACGCGCCGCTTTGGCTTGCCTGCTATCGTCCTAGCTACAGAGCTACCCACCTGCATGCTCGAGCGAAGGCCTTTGTCTCAAAGATTAAATGAAGCGGTCGACGGCGGGCATCTTTCCTTTAGCCCTCGCACAATGGTCCTCGAGGGGGATGTGTCAAGGCATCAATAGGTAGCGCACGACGATACAGCGTGTGCTGAGGCTGAGTTCGCAGCCCGATGACGGCAGTTCATAGCGTCGATCGAGTCGCTGTATGCGTCGCAGTGTTCCGTCCCATCGAGCAATAGCTTTGAACGGAATCTCTTGGCTTTTGTTCGAGAATTTCGGCGGTAGGTTTCTCCATAGGTTTCTCGCGACTAGTCTGTAATATCAGAGAACTGGCTGCTTGCCAGCCTGCTCCCGCCCGACTCAATGAGATCTATCGTCATCACCACCAATACGACTCCAGCGATGAATATCCACGACGTAGGTCAGAGCAGATCTTCAGGCTTCAAAGACGTCCGTCGTGGCCAAGATCCTGGTGATAGGCCCAGCACTGGAAGCTTTTGCGAGAGATCTCACCAAAGCGCAGATGTTCGAAAGCTTGGTTGCCTTTTCCCTTTAGAATGTCACCAGTCGTGCAGTCGACATACAGTCGCAGTTGAAAGACGCATCGAACGTTTAAAGACGGTTCATCTTCCCCGGTGGAGGTACCTTTGACATGAAAGACCCAGCTTCAATAATGCAGGTGATTTGTTGATTGGTCTAACATATCGGAGGGAGGGGCATAGTGCGCTCTGCGAAGTCGGACTGTTGAGGCCATAGTAGTGATGATGGTTCATGAGACAGACGAAGGCGTCAGTCCTGTCGGTGAGATGACAATGTCGTTTTAGAGATGAAGTTTAGAGAAGAACCTTAAGTCCTCTCAACACTCTCGTATGGCAAGCGCGGCGCACAATCTGGCTCGTGCTCATCTCTGCAGCACATACACATACATGTTCACCTACAGCTACTTAATCTCACTACTCTGCACGATAGTAGCAAACGCATCCCCCAACTCATGCATAACCATCTTCGTCACCTCCGCACCACTCGCACCAGGGATATCACGATCGCCCACAGCATCCTCAGCGACCAAGACATCATACCCAAGTCTCGCGGCATCGCGGGCAGTGGTTGAGACGCAGACATGTGCCTATGAAGCCCTGTCAGCATCACAACCCGTCTGCCACTTCCATCTCTTCATGCTTTCGACTTACCATATACCCCACAAGCACCACCTTCAACCCCCCATTCCCTCTCAAATAATCATGCAGCGTCGTGTCCGCAAAACTGCTAGGATGGATCTTTTCAATCACTTTCTCCCCACCTTTCGGTGTGAGCTCTTCAAATTCCTCTGCGAGCTTCGTCTTCGGGGTGAAGACTGGTGCGCCGTCCGGGACGGAATGCTTCACGTGGACGATTTTGCCACCGCCGGAGCGGTACTTCTCCAACAGGGAGGCGATCGCCTTACGAGTTGAAGGAGCGTCGGTTACCTTGAGGGCGCCTTCGGCGTATTCGTTCTGGGCGTCGATGATGATGAGGGTGCTGTCGGAGGTGGAGGCGGTGGAGGGCGAGGCGCCGACGAGTTGGCGGAAGGATTTGGCGGACATTGTGGCGATGGTGGAGGGAGTGGTGTGGTGGTGGCAAGGAATGTGTAGGAGGTTGAAGGTGTCGTGATGTAGCCCACCGGGTTTCATGCTATGACATCTAGACCACCCCGCTGTTGTAGCTTTGACTTGGTGGGGCAATGCGGGCTGGGAGGGCCTCGGGCTTGGTTGTTGTGTGGTTGTCACTCGAGCAGAACGTGGACTGGTGTCCGCTCGTCCTTTGCTGACCATTCTTTGATGAGCGTTCGCACGTGAGTGGCGATTTGAGAAGACTGCAGACATCACTTTGCCTGCTTCTGCTCAATGTGCTTCATGCAATCATGAAGACAAGCTCGACTGGCATACTGTACCTCCTCATTTTGTATACTAGCTCTTGGGCAGTCCTGAGATGACGCCACAGCACCAAATATATTGCTTCTGAAGGCGTAGGAGGCGGGGCAGGAAGGTAAGATGATGTTTGGTCGACGCTGCTGACTAAGCTACTCTCCGGCAATATGATCTTTCTCTGCGTCCTGCGAATTGTATCGGATGCAGCCAACTCTTGATCCCGAGCTTTTTCATTCGTCCAATCGTCCCGACCGTCGTCTTCTCTCTCCCCGTAGCACATTCTGAGCCCAGACACAACCGATCCGAAAGCAATCCAGCAGGAACAGGATGGAACTGTCGAAGGATTGTCATCAGGTTGCTCTACGCCGCGCGACCATCCCCAGTTAAGGCCTCGTGTTCAGGCGATAGACTGATCCCAGCTATGAGGACTTCTCTCATCTGCTTTCATCCGTTCATTTTCCGGCCATTCCAGGACCAATGGGCAAATCATCTGTCGTTGGCTCAGACTCGGCGGCATACAGCGCTTTGATGCTGGCGCACGTGTACTTTGTCTTGTAATGCAACCTGGTGGACAGCTCACAGCCGTCGTCCAGAGCCTGGCTGGTTCTGCAGTTGGCTGTATTCTTCTCTTCCATGCTTGTGACCGACTGTGTACAGACTGTAGCCGGCCGCTCCATATACCGCCAGACGGCCGCAAAGCTTGATCAAGGCAAACATATCGATGAATTCCGTTGAGCGAAGGGCGACGGAGAGGGGTGTATGGTGGTGATACAATGCAAGATGTCCTCTGCGTTTCTTTCAATGCCTTCGAAAGCGGCATTGCCGAGCGTTCCTTCGGTAACCAGATCCCTGCGCCGCTGACGACAGTCACGTCGGATTGTGCATATCGATAGAGCTACAGTAACTCGTACGCGTTAGGCTCAAAGTGGTCGCGTTTCGCAACGAGCACAGCCACCTTCTTGGTTGGTTACCGAGCAGAATGTTGGCGCAGTTTTTTTCGTGGACGGAGGAGTGAACATTTTACATATACCATCTTCATCTTCCCCAGCCAAGCGCGAACCGTGGCTACCCGTCAGCCCATTCTCCTCCTCCTCCTCCTCCGACTTGCTCGTGGAGGAACAAACTGCTGAACGGCTGCTGCTTCACCTCCCGCGCGCGTGCGCCACAGCCAGATCGCGGGATTGGCGACATTGCTTCAACCCGCCCAAGCATCTCTTCCAAGCCTTTGCCCAGCATCATCAAGCAAAGGCACGATCACAATCACGATCGCAGCGACCAGGATCAGCGGCAGGAAAGCAGGACATTGACGCAGCGGGACTGCCCATTGACGCAGCGGGACTGCCCATTGACGCAGCAGAACTCGAATTACACACGTACACGACCGATACGACATATCCCCCCCCCCACTCGAACAACGTCCCCCACCACCATCGATAATCCCACGGCGACGATCGCGCACAACGTCCCGGCGGCAGCGCTGCCTCGAGCCGAACGAGCATCGCTATGCCGACGTGCAACACCACCCTCGAGGACTCGATCATCGCCGAGGACGCGCTCTGGAAAGGCTTCACCTTCCACCACATCGGCCTCTTCCTCGCCGCCCTCTTCGGCCTCATCTCCGTCATCATCTCGCTATGGCTCATCTACATGCACGCCACCCACTACCTCCGCCCCAATGAACAGAAGAACATCATCCGCATCGTCTTCATGATACCCGTCTACAGCGTGGTCAGCTTCCTGAGCTACCTCTTCTACAAGCATGCCGTCTACTATGAAGTCCTGAGGGATTGTTACGAGGCCTTCGCCATTTCGAGCTTCTTCGCCCTGTTGTGCTTTTACATTGCCCCGGACTTGCATGAGCAGAAGGAATACTTCCGCACCATCCAGCCGCAGAACTGGCTCCTGGGCGTGTTTTGGTTGCAGAAGTGTACGGGTGGGGAGAACAAGGGACCCTTCAGGAAGCCGAGGAGTGGCTTGACTTGGTTTAATGTGAGTTGGAGGACCGAGCCAGGAAGACCGTACGCTCACACCTTGGACAGGTCATCTGGGCAGGCATCTTCCAATACTGCTTTGTTCGGGTATTCTGCACTATTGTCTCGGTTATCAGCCAAGCTTTGGGCCGATACTGCAGTGCATCGCTCAGTCCGGCTTTCGCACATATCTGGGTCCTGGCTTTTGAATGTATCTCAGTGACGGTGGCTATGTTCATGGTCATTCAGTTCTACATCCAGCTCAAGAACGACTTGTCCGAGCACAAGCCATTCTTGAAGGTGTTGAGCATCAAGCTGGTTATCTTCTTCTCCTTCTGGCAGACTGTAGGTATTGCCTCATGCGATGAATGTGCTATGATGCTAACGACGATTAGATCGTCATCTCTCTGTTGTCATCAGCAAATGGTCCATTGCAGCCGACCAAGCATCTAGCCTACCAGGATATCGAGATTGGGATACCGTCAATCATGCTGTGCATAGAGATGGCTGGCTTCTCCGTCATGCACATATTCGCATACTCATGGAAACCTTACAGCATCAAGCACATGAAGGACCCAATCATGGCACCAGACATGGGCTCCATCCACGGCGACGCACCTCAATACAAAGGAGGCTTCATGGGCGTCAAAGCCATCGCAGATGCCTTCAATCCCTGGGACATCATCAAGTCCATAGCACGAGGCTTCAGGTGGTTGTTCGTGGGCGTGCGGAAGAGGCATAACGACACCAGCTATCATCCAACAAAGGTCAGCGTCGACAACACGCCATACATGGGCCCATCTTATGCTGCGACGGGTGACCTTGCGACCGAGTTGCGACCGAGCTATGAGAACCGGTCTAATAGAGGTAGAGCGGGAACGCTGGGAGCAGACGGGCCGCATGACGACCGAGCTGGACTTCTCGGATACTCACAGGCTCCAGGACGAGCTTCTAGCTCTAGTCCATACCGCCGTCAAGGACCGGACGACTATGCACCGGGTGACGTAGGAGCGCTTGCACATTCTGTACCCGCTCAGCATCGACAAGACGACAGTCTGCATCCCGACATTTATCCCAACGAGTGGGACGAGGACGATCATGGGTATCATCCAGGTATGGGACCTGCGCCTGGGATCTCAGCAGGGCCGAGCGAGAACTTTCACCCTACCTCAAATGGACACAGTCCTCAACCTCCGGGGTGGAATCATTGGGGTGGTGTAAGCCCGGAGAGTCTGGGACGGCTGCCGACGACGTATAGCAGTAATGATCCTCGCAGGTGAGGGCGATGAATTGTCATGATGTTATGACCATGGAGTGGCTGGACGTGGTGGTGTTGTTGATGCATGGCGTTGGTGGAGTACTGGCGCCTAGTGCGCCCGTGGGAATAGTGTAGTCGTTTGTGATACTAATGAAGCGATTTTTGTCTTTGACCCCCATTTCCTTCGGTTATACAGTGGCTGCAAGGAGTTGGGTAAGCCGCATCAGCAGCTGGACGTCTCCACTATCTCCGCGCCTTCAAAGCTCCATCGCTCCATTCCCTCTGCCGATCGACATATCAGTCTCCAACCACAAGCAACGCCGTCCGTCGTTCTCACCGCCGAGACCTTACTCGATGCACGACAGTCTTTAAAGTCGACCAAGCCTCCAAGATTCACCAAGGAAACCCAGACCTCGCCTTGCCTCGAAACCCCAGCAGAGCTACGCAACCGAATATGCGCACTTGCCCTCCAGTACGACGGCATCAAAGTACGGACCACGAAAGCTGGAAGTCTCCGCCGAAGACTTTCAGATCAAGGGTTACGACACTGTACCGCTCTCCTCGGGGTGTGCAGGATTCTCCGAAGGGACTGCACATCGATGTTCTACGCCATCAACAATTTCATCATCTCAATTCCTTTCGACCCCATTTGCGATTGCCCGTTTGATGTGGGACCCAATTTCCGACAGTGGTTATTTACTATTCGGAGAAGAGTGTCAAGCCTTATGCTACACCACGAGGCCAAGGGTGACGGATCCTGTCGGGGTGGAATGGAGTTCCTTCCAAGCCTGGTGGAGGTTGGAAGAGGATTTTAAGTGCTAAGGGAGGTGGGCTTTGCAATGGAGAGGCAGAGGTTGTTGAGGTCTGGACTGGAGGGATTTGAGATTGTGAGGGATATTGTGGCGGTAGAACGGACGGGTTGGAGGAGGAACGAGAAGTTTATGGAGGGGAGGATTAGGGTTGAGAAAAGGAGTTGGGCACGTGACAATTGTTCGCTGTCGTGAAGGCTCGCCTGACATACGAGATACTGTCCTCGTATACCGCTGGTTAGCTGGTGCATGAAGATCGAAGGTTCTTCCAGCTCCATCACGAGGAATGGCATCATTATCTTCATGCTTTGTGCAACAAGTTTGCCCCAGGTCTCGCTGCCGCCATTTGCTTCCAATGCGAAGCGACCAGACAATGACCTCTCACGATACAAGTACGACTACCTCAGGCTTCAATACCTACACTCAACCCGCCCTATTCCTATCCATAATGCGCCCGAAAGTCGCACACAACCGAGACCTCATGGCCGAAGCAAGCACCCTCCTATCGAAATTCCGCGCCCTCCAGAGCATCATGTTCACTTTCGACTACGCCGATGCTCAACACGTGAGCCTTGTCAGCTCCAATGCAGAAACCCTCTCGCAGGCCGTATCATCTTCCAGTCCAAGAATCTACACAAACGCCGTAGAGACCGCTCAAGATACATGGGACACTGCCGAAATCCAAAACCTGGTCGTGGCGATGAAGATGGCTGGAAAGGACAACCTCGCAGCTCTGAAGGCACTGCTTGATGATGCGTTGGCGTTCCTCTTACCTGTATACCGCGCAAGAGAGGGGGACCCACACTCTTTGGCGGGGAGTGATCTTGCTTGCGATTTGATGTATAATGCATTCGATCCTGTGGCGTGTGCTGACTGGAAGGCAAGGGTCAATCAGGCGCTTTCGAACAGAGTCCAGATTTTGGAGTATCGCAACTTCGATGATGTGATCCGAGCACTGCGCCGTGAGATCGTGGCGTTTGAAGCCCGCCTCGAGAGTCTGCGCACGGCGGACGAGGATGCGGATGAGGACATGTTTGTGGAGGAGGAGGAGGAGGAGGAGCTAGATCGCCCCAAGGCTAAGCAGAAGCGTAAGCCGGCTTCCGCGATAGACGATGAGGAAATCGCGCGGCAAGAACAGGAGAAGGAATACAATAGAGCTCCGATGCAGAGTCCGGCGGAGGTGGCAGCAAAGATCAAGGAGGCGAAGGCGAGCGCGGAGGTCGAGAAAACTTTTGCAGAGACGAGGCGGCAGTTTGATCTGGGGCTCTTGCAAATTAGTGATGCGGCTGTGCCTGCCGGTGGCTCGAATGACGATACTGATGGTGGGGATGAAGGTCAGGATGGGGATGAAGAAGAGGAGGATTTCTGAGTGTATTGGTACTACTGTGGCAGCGCGATGTCCTTCTCAGAGAACCTGGCAACCAAGAATGTGTGAGCTCCTTGGACTTGCATACTGTGTTGTAGTGCCATAGCAACATATGACTTGTTTTCTCCTCTATATTTTCTGCTGAGCATCGCCTACATTTGCCGACCCTGCGTGCTTCTTTGGAGACGAATCTCTTGGAGCACTGTCTCTTGACGTTCAGATTGAACAGCACGGGCGATCGGTATCGGACCATGCAATTGGGTGAAATGTGTTATCGTTACTTCTTGACGCCCAGGAGAGATGCCGCTCCCTTAAGCGGTCCTACCAACCATTCATGTCCCCTCATACGCTGATTATGACTGACCTTTTGGCTTTCGTCCAATTCTTGCTGGCTATTCATGAAAGCTTTATGTGCTTGTTCTTCGCGGTTGGAGGCGAAGTCTGCATCGTCCTCGTCATCCTTTCTGCGCTTTTCACGTCGTCTCATCCGTTTTTCATGTCGTGCTTTGTGCTTTCGATCCTGCATCTCCGTGTACTGGATGAATCGCTCGTAATGATCCATGTATCGCTTGTGTGCTCGCTCGTCGCTCGCGAGCTCTCCGGCTTCCCACGTCGTTTGGACCTCTTTGCACTTCTCTGCCATGGCTTGTGCCGCTTTCACACTTTGTTGATACTTGTGCATACTCATCGAAAGCTTCAAGACCTCTTGCAGGGAGAACGCTTTAGTCTCACACTGCCTTTGAGCTTCAGTGGAGTACTCCAAATCGGACAACACGGCACCCTGTATTCCTTGAACCGTCTTATCGACAATACAGAACAAATCGTCACCCGACTCTTGCTCCTCATCACGCCGCCAGGAGCAACAATCTAGGCCAGTGGCTGTGATTACCCATAGAAATTCTTCATACCAAGCAATCACGTGGCGCCAGGCGATGCAAACGTGATTGTCCTTGCGCTGTCGCTCCGAAAACGCTTCCAGCTGCCTTAACAGTGCCTCAAGCTTTTTATCATCATCACTCGGCGTTGGAAACTCGAAGAGCTCGACCTTTGTCGTTAGAGGCGTCATGAGTGCGGCGTTGTCGTACCATGTCTCGCTGGGCCGCCTCTCAGGTGTAAAGTCTCGATTGTTATTGCTATGAGGAGATAGGGATGCAAGTTGACCACATGGAAAGGTGGAAAACTCCGACATTGAAGGTGGAGATGATGTTCTGGGCAGAGCGCCCTGCAATGCATGACCAGCATTGTGCTTCGAGCTGTCTCGATACGGCATGAGATCTCCCAAGTATGGTTTGGCAACGGCTGCAACCCCGAATGTATTGATTCTTGGAATTGAAGCACCGTAGGCGATGGATTGGACACCAGAGGATCCTCTGGATAGGTTACTCAATCCTCCAATGGAGGATGCGGCCGACAGGGCGCTGGCGGGTCGCGTTGTAATCCCAAGGGGTGGACCCAGTCCAGGGCTGAGCATGGTGCTACTGCTCCTACTGTGTATCTGAGGCGTTGAAGCATACGACTGTACATCTCTGGTAGCAGGAGCTGCAGAGGTGGCACTGTAATTCTTGTAGGGGGGGCAAAGACTACGCGGAACTGCGGGAGCCTGGTCTTGTAGTTGAGGTGCTGATTGTTGTTGGCGCATGGGCCTCGGAGTCACATTCAGTGGCCCAGACTCGGAAGCAGCGCTCATGGGTTGCTGTGCTCTCCTGAACTGCCTGCTGACTTGATCCACTGAAGTGACAGGTGACACGCGCCCTACTGGCGGCCTGTTTGAGAACTGATTCGGAGGTGCCAGCAGTGGTGCACTACTCAGAGGTCTGGAAGACTGAGCAGTCTGGACCCGATCGCTCAGTTGTACTGTCGAACGAGAAACCTGCGGAGGAAGGGGCAGGACTCGCAAGTGCGGGTCAGCAGTGGTGCGCATGCTTTGTCTTTGTGCATCAAGTACAGCTAGGGACTGCTGTGTAGGATAGGTCGTGCTCGCTTGGCCGATCCAAGGCTGTCCATCACTAACATGTGGCAAAGGGATTGAGCCTCCAGATGAATGATTGAATTGAGACATGATCACTGCTCGTCTTCTCCGCTGATGATTTCACAGATGGTTGTGCTGCGGAGTCAAAAGACACAGCTGAGTAGAGCAGAGTCGTTGCTTACGGGCTGTACTACACACCAAGTCAGCTCATGCAGCCCACATCTCGCTTAGGATCGGCTCAAGTAGTCCTGCGCGTCGACGACTCAGTCGCAGATCGCACAGCACCTGAGTTTCTCGACGGCGTTGAAAGGTGCAATTCGATGATCTCCGGTTGTCACGCTTTCTGCACAGAGACTGGCTGTGGCGTTTTCATGGGATCGAGGAAGTTCGGCCTTACCCATCCATGCTACGGACAAGAATCAAAGCTAAGTAGGTCTATAAAGGCCCAGTCTTATCCTCTTTCCAGGGTGACCACGAGAAGCCAGATGATCTATTTCCATGGCAGCCAATCTGCCACATGCGACCCGCTGGTCCGACCGCCTGAGCACTCTATAGAGGAGCTGTGGCGAAGATACTGCGGGCTGTGCTCGATAGCACGCGAGAGGTCGAGCTCGTTTGCAATTGACGGTGCTTAGTCGCGATGTCTGGGACTCATGTCATCCGGTCGTCGATCTTGCATCGATAGCTGCATTTGCCCAGATGAGTCGTTCATTGCGTGTGCACCTATCGGAGGGCAGACATGGTACAATCGGTCGCAGCAATGCTCTGCCGTGTTTGTATATCGAAACCTGTCGACAGCTTCGTTTCGCTCGCTCATGCAACGTCTTGGGACTAATCGTGTAGCTCATGCTGCGTGATTCGACAATTCAAGCCTTGAGTTCTATGCCCTTCTAACAAGGGATTTAGGAGATGGCTGGTGGGCAGCTCGAGAAATCCCAGGAAGACTTATGTCGTTATTTCTGGGCTTTGTGTCGCAAGTTTGTACCGTGTTTGCCTTCAGGCTCCCATTATATGTCGGCTATGGGGACAATGGCTGTTTGGAGCACAAGTAGAGGTTCGCAGCCAAGAGCAGCACACTTCAAGCCGCCTGGAAGCACAGCACAAGATGGAGCTGCGTAAGAGGGAATCGCACAAGAAACCGCAACCTAGCCAGGAGGTACTGAAGAGGCAGCCACCCAAGAACGACCCGTCCAAGAAGGATCCGCCGAAGAAGGGCCCATATTATGGGGAGCCAGTAAACCGGGAGCCATCCACCCAGAAGCCATCCACCCAGGAGCCATCCACCCAGGAGTCATCCGAGGTAGAGCCGCCAAAGAAAGAGCTACCAAAGCAGGAGCAAGATTTTCCAATCTCACACAAAGCCAGCGATCTGCTAAAAAGATACCTTAGTCTACAATCCATCATGTTCGAGCAGAACTACACGACAGAGCCGAATCATAAGCTCATCATCTCACTAGCGGAGTCCATGAGTATGGCCGTATCCTCGAACACCCCAAATGCCATCAAGGATAGCGTAGATTTCGCCCGGGCAACATGGGCCACGATCGAAGTCCAGAGTCTGGTCGCCGAGATGACCAGAGCAGGCTATGCCAGACTCGTGGGACTTCACCCACTGGATGAGCGCGCCCGCAGCCTTCAGCGTGATCTCGACGGCGTCGGAGCACCGGATGGGACCATTCAACAGGCGATGTAAGACGTCTATAAGCGCTTTCCAGGCAAAGACCCGAATCGTCCTCATGATACTTCTGATGACGAACGTATGGCAATCGAAGCTCAGGAAGGTAAGTGGGACGAGGACCCCATTCCAGTTCTTGCGGAAAGCGCCAACCAGGATGCGAAACATGTGTATCGCGGGCACGAACATCATCCACTGTGGATGAGAGATGCGTTGGCGGAGCATGACCGAGGTGACCTGCAACGTTCGGATGCAGCTGGGCCGGCGGGCGGTGCGATGCATATTTATGCGGAGGATGGTGGTGATGGCGATAGCTTTATGCATGATGATACTGAGGGGGAAGGTTTGTAGCCAGGAGCGATTTCGCAGAAAAGGTAGAGGCTGCCGTTGTATCGCTAGTAGCCACAAAGTTTTCAGGGAAGTAAGGAGTTGTTTGGGTTCTGGTCAGCTTTGGTTTGTTTCCAGGTTGGATGGTGACCGACCAACGCCCCAAGGGCCTTAGATAGTCTCCCGCCCACCATTTTCACGGCATACCTAGACACAGCCGTCAACGTCAAAATTCGTCCCATGCTGTTCACTTCGACCTACAACAATAGTCTGCAACACATCATGTTCGACCGCATGCGCATTCTCCAGCATCCGATCGGCATCAATATCCATGCATCGCAACGCAGCTAGGGCATTCGTGTGCATGGCAGTCGCTGCACCACGCTCCGAGGGACTTTCTTTGCTTTCGAACATGTTGAAAGTGATATTGTGCTGCAGCAATCCATTGGCGATATTGAATCCTCCCATGCTGCCGCCGGCGATGGCAACGCGGAGAGGTTTTTCCGTGATACTGATCGTTTTCGTATGATGCGCAGACGTAATCGACTTTGTCAATCACAGGTTTCTGTGTACGGTGCTTGCTCTGGATGTCGACAGCTGCAGACTGTGCGGTAGCAATACAGTCTTCGGTTTCGGAATTGGTACACTAGCGTGAGATCGGAGCTTTCCTAGCTGCATGTGCTGATCTCTCAGGGAACCGCATGAACCTTATGCTCGCCCGATGCTACCTCACCGCTCGTTTGTGGTACCTGACGAGCCTGACAAGTGCCTAGGTAATGATTAGATACCACGGCTCTGTTAGCGGGCCACTCACTCCTACGATGGCAAGTGCGGTCGAATGGGGGACATTCGCAATGTTAGAGCCAGGCAGATTGTACCGCAGAATCTCTTGTGAATTCGAGATAAGGCCACTCAGCAAAACCAGTCGAGTGGTGCGCGGGGACTGTCTCGAAGTCGAATCACTGCAGACGCATAGATCGCAGGTACTCGTAATCCCGCCACGACTTACGCACCCTCTTCGCAAGCGTCGCTGCTCTGTCCCATCCAAACGTCTCGCGCCATTGCTCCATCCTATCCTCGAGAGTCACATGCTGCGACGTTTTCCTTCGATCGACCCCAGTTGACCCCTGTATGGACTGAAGAAAGCGCTTGAATCTCTCGTTCGCTTGAAACTTGACCGGCGTGGGAGTGGAATCCCAAGCATACAGCAATCGCTCCTTATCCATGCCGATAGCATCGCAGAGCTTCTCCACCACGTCCTGTCGCTCCATGACATCGTCTGCGTCTAGCACGATGGGTCGCGTTGGGGAGTCAAAGTGTGCTTCGTACCAATCGAAAATGTATCGCTGAAACCTCAGGGTTGTGTAGATTTTCGCATATTGCGAGTTCAGGTCAGGGTATGGCTTGCCTTCTGCTCGAAGCCAGCTTTCGTAGATCAGGATAGGATTTCGAATGAGAATGATGGGTGTCCAAGAAAGCATCAAATTATCAGAGAACACAGTCGGATTCGTACTCGGGGTTTGTACGCAGTTTGGCTGCATGGCTTTCGGACAGCACGTTGAATCGTTTTCCGTCTCGTCATACGTGGTTTCCACTGGCTGCACAAGATGAGCGTGGTCTTTCAGTAGGAGATGTTTCCGCTTCATGGTTGTCAGTCGGTCGCCCTGTGCTGTGTTCGTCATCTCCCGTATGACTTACGTTGTGCAATGACGAGCATAGCTCGTGTTCAAGTCTCTCGTGCCCATTGTTCATGAGCTCTTCGTGCTCCTGCCTTACAGCACTGGGGACATCGTCGAGATCTCTGCCCCAGAAGGCCTCTCGGGTATACTGAAACGCATCGAAGAACAGGTAGTCTGACACCTGCCAGTCGGGCTGCGCAGACAGGATCCGCGTCAGCAGATTCGATGCCGTCCTAGGGTGACTGAATAGGAATGCTCGTTTTTGTTGCCATTGCACCATTGCGACTGAGAATTGTGACGGAGCTGTTCTCTGCTACACGTCTGGGAATGAGGACGAGCAAGCAGCAGAACAGCTGAACGTTGTCTCGAAATATATCATGTTGTACATCCGTGATCATCGCGCCGAGGAGGCACTATGGCCGGTATTGAGTATCGATCAGCAGCAAGTATCGACCGGAGAGTTTAGAGTTTCTTGTGTTTGCAGATTGTGGTGTAGAGTCGTATAGACCCGGTGCTAGAATGCGCGCTCATCATACTACCATAGGATACCACAAGAACGACCGGTGCTGCCTTATGTCATGCCTCGATACTTTGGATTCCCCAGTTAGCCGTCTTCCCCCGGCAGATGCCGATGGATTTGATGAGCCCAGACACTCGAACTTGCAACTCAAAATCCCCTACCCTACATTTTTAGCCGGGAGCGACGTACGAGCGGCCCACAGGGCGAAGTTGGTACTTCCCAAAGTGCTCAAAGTTGAACCTCGATTTGATGGGATTTGACCGATATCTGATCGGCAGTCAGGGGAATATCGCTTTCACGTGCCAGCGGGTTTAATGTCTCAAGACGTCCTGCCTCTGCTAGTGCGAAAGGGTGTCATGTTGGCGCGTGATCATCAGAAGGAGGTCGCGGGACAGTACATCGGTTTGCGCATGTGGGCGTGTCCGTGACGGATCCGCAGCGTGAGGACATGGCAAATGGTTTGCCAGCACTACGTGAAGTTATGCAGGAGGTTGCATCCCATCAGGCAGCGGATAATGCGGTGTGTGTGCGTCTCCCTGTTGCTCGCACAGTCGCCCTCATCCTCATGCAGATCCGGAGAAGTGACCGGATATGGTGAGATGATGCTTCCAGCTTCGATCCTGCTTCCAGCGCAGCATCTGTCTCACTGCCGCCGTCCCATGATTCGCCGACGCAGCTTATGTATCGGTCCTTGGAGACCATGCGGCTCTCCGAATTTGTGAGGAGCCAATGACTCGACCTGATCGGCATGAAAGTCATCTCCGTGGCCTGGCCATCTCCTCGTACTAACGGGCGTCGTCGACGTGAGACAGTAGTGGCCACAAGGTGCTGTCCGTCAGCTTGTCAAGGTCTAGGTGACATGATGTCTCGACAAGGAGCTCAACATCTACAGCGCCTGCCATTGGATTATCAACAGAACACGAGCGTCATGTCGAGATTTCTTCGTCGTATGTGGGAAGACGGTCATGGTCTCCCATGTTGCTTGGCTAACCTCAGTGCTTGCACCCCTAGATCTAAGCTCGATACAGCTCGGGTGCAGCGTCACCCTTGCTCACAGGTTGCTCCTTGCCATATGAATATTGACCCTCCACCAACCATGCAAACGTTGACTGGCAGAAGGAAGCACCACCGACAGCAGCGAGCTCTCACGCCATAACTTGGACCAAGCACTGTCGTTGCCCATATGGCTATCATGCCACCATCGCTAATAACCACCACTACCACCACGCTCACCTCTTCGTTCCTGCTCTGCCATCGTGGGACAGCAAGAGCAGCTTCAGCGTGGCAGATCATGGCTGCCACGGCAGTACCGACGCGCAACAGTAGGTAAACATGTAGGTCTTTCTTCTTGCGCGCTACTCAGCCTCCATCACTCCCCAGCATCCAGCTGCACTGGACCGACCATTCACATGGTGTATGCTTTTCCCACACAATCGATGAAGACGACATACATTGGATGAGATCGCAACCACCGGACATCCCAGCCTGCCAGCAGAGATGCTTTCACGATCGAATAGCAACGCCGCCGACCGACTACGGCGAGCAAAGTCGAACTCGTCCGCCCACACCACCACCTCCAGCCATCACCGCCAGTCTACAACCATCGAACCGTATGTCGGCACACGCCAACATGCCGAGGCTGCAGCAATCGAAGCTCACAATCGAGCAAAAGACTACGAACTGTCTACATCACGGCCTGTTCCACCCAAGCTGCAGCGTCGACGCAGCCAGAAAGACGGCAAGAGCCAGGGCAGTCACTTTGAAGAGGCACGTAGAAAGTCTCTGGCCCGGGCCGACGACGAGCCCCGAGTGAGACGTGTATCGTGTCAGCCAAGCCCATCGAAGCCGATGGAGTCGATCCAAAGGCCGGAGGAAGGCACGGTTATCACACGCAGAAGGTCGGTCATCCCTCCACTGGCCGAATCGAAGCTGTCACAATACGATCCGGCATCTTCCACATCCACCTCGGCACGCCATGTCCGACGACGACAATCAGCCTACACAGAAGGCAGCCCTCAAGCTCGATCGTCGCAGACCTTCCAGGACCCGAACGCGACCTTGCAGCTGCCGGATGTCGCAGCTGGGCCTACTGGCATATTCCACTTGGGTAAAACGCCAGACCATCGCCCGCCTGCTGATCCAGACCAACGGGCCATCCGCTCGGGTAGGCCTTCTCTTCGCGAGACACAAACAGATGAGGACATCCGCAACATGGCCCGCGACCAATACTTGCAAGACCTCAATGCCAAGCGTCTGAGAGAAAGGAAGTCGTTCATGCTGGCTCCCTTTCAAAAACGACGAGCAACCACTACTGTCACCAACTTCGACTCGTCGCTAGCTCCCTTCAACCACGCGAATGATGGTAATGCCGCTCCGCTGCCTGTCAATCCTGCGGGAGATCACCTCAAACTCGAGAAGTCACGAAAGGTGTCCGACACCATCAAAGGACGCTTGAAGAAAGTCTTCCGCAAGGTCTCCAAACCTGTCAGCTTGCCGCCTCAGCACATTGAAGCCAGCGAGCTGCACTACACCATGCGCGAGGATGATATGAGCGATGCTGATGTCAACCACGCCATTGACTGCACTGATCCGTTCATGATTGTCGCCGCAGAAAAGCTCGAGCCGCCTGCGATTAAGTTCAGCGGTGCTTCGAGTAGTAAAAATGGCAGTCAAGAAAGCATCGCACGATCAAGAGTCACGAGCTGGACTGCCTCGACTGTCGTAGGTATCTCCAGCTTACGCAGCAGAGATGGGCTCTTTGCGGGTACAGGCGACGATGCTGGATCTATTAACCCCCAAAAGGTGCGCAAGAGGAGCTCCTTCTTTGGACGTCCTATTCAGAACAGACTTCGTCGTACCAGTAGACCTGACCTGAAAGGCTCCGGCGAGAGCCAGAGTCAAAACCTGTACAATGCTTTGCAGAAAGTGATCAGACCTTCAAAATCTATGGACCCACCTCGAGAAGAGATCTCAATCTCTCCTCCGATTCCGCCGCGGCCTGACACCATCGTATCGAGGGCGTCGACATCTTCTGCACGCGCGCTGCTGCCATCACAACAGCGCTGCAGCATATCAGCAGCAAGCTATCGAACGAGCCTCTCATCTACAATTCGACCTATATCGCCCCTTGACCCAGCTGAGTCTGGCGCTGTACACATTCCTTCGCCAATCAAGGAGGTTACGAGCCCAGGATCGGGCGACAACTGTGCAGATGAACAAAATTCACCAGAGCGCACACCGGGTGGCGGACTGAAGCGGCGCGTTGCTACGAAATCTTCCGCACCCTCGGAGGAACAACTTGCTCGCAGAATGGAACGCCACAAGAACAGGTGGCAATCGCCCTTGGACGAAGTTGCTCCCCAAGGAAGTCACTCAGCGAGGAAGATGATGCCTGAGGACAATCCTTACGAATTGCGCTCGCTCAGTCAGTCAATGCGGCACACTTTGCCATCGAATGACCTCCCTCACCACGCCAGTCTTGGAGCCCCACGCACGGATGCCTTGTCACCTAGCGTATACTCACGTGCAACTGACGGCGCGTCTCCCCGGCCGATGACGCCTGACGATGTCGGTATGACTACCATCACTATTACTAGTCGCGAGGTCAGGAAGTACGACATCTCGCCCGGAGCAAAACACACAGATGCGGCCAGGCGTACTCAGGGCAGTCGTGAGTGGCGCAAATGGCTGTCCGACGAAATCAGCAACTTCGCTTCTGCCCAACAGGCGGCCGGTAACAGACCCGGCTCTTTGTCTCCTACGATGTAGAATGACCTAGGAGAGTCAAAGTTTCGCGCGAGATCTGGCAGCAATGCTTCGAGCCAGATGAACGGTCGTTACCCAGCGATCAGCGGCAGTCGTCCCGTCAGCCGACAGAGCAACTTATCGTCACGGCATGTGTCACCACGGGCGAGCCAAGAGCAGCCTGGGAATCGCTCTCGCACTGCAAGTCGCCAGCCGAGTCTAGAGGCCTTCTCTGCAGTGTTTGGACAGCAACGGCCGGTACAGCCTACTCCAGTGTTCTGCGCAGCGCCCAATCACCAACGCATGCCAGTAGAACTCCCGGCCGGTCCTGTGCTGGGCACATACACAAAGTCTCAGCGCATGCCAGCAGAGCTGCCAGCTATTGACACGGCTCAAGTGATGGATCCGTATGGGCATGGTCCAGCCCACGTTTCGCCTGTGCACCAAGGATCGAGGGCCCCCTTTCGTCCCAAGTCAGCATACGAGCTTCGTGCCAACTATCGCAACAGCAAGACTGGGCGATCAACGCCAATCGAAGTGCACCGCAAGACTGCTGAAGCCAATCTGATGGAAGATAGTACTATTCGCAATATCTCCAATGGTCCTTACGCTGCTGCATCGCCCCGTATCCCCAGTGTGAAGCAGGAAAACACACGCCCACCACTTCCAGCAGTCTCGAGTTCTGAATGGCTGGCCACGGGTGGCGCTGTGAAGAAGAGGAAGGAAGTGAAGAAGGCGACTTCTATGTACATGCAGCCGCTTGCTTCGAGGGATATTCTGAGGGCTGGGGAGGTCAATGGAGCGAAACGATCGCCTGGACAGAGGATGGTGACGAGTTGGTTGGATGATCGTAGGAGTAAGGAGAGTTCTCCGGCTTTTGTGTGATGATAGATTTGAAAGTGCTGGATATTGCCGACGTTGGTATTGCTGCTTGGAGGTGTAACGAGGCTTGCTGTTGAGCAGTGAGATGTATGTGGGTAGAGCTTCTGGAAGCACGAGCAATGTGTATCGATAGTGGGGATGCAACGATGGTGCTGAGCTGTTGGACGTCGTTTCGGTGTTCCGTGAGTAGGCTTTTGCATGCGACTCGGTGACGTATGTACCTCCTAGCCAACGAGACTCACCGGCTCTCGTCAACTGCCGTCACATAATACGGGCATGTGTTATGCTTCGAGCATACAGCATACCGCGATATCGCCGAAAGGGAATGGTTGCTAACTGACCAATCGCGGAGGGCGGCGGAAATCTTTCTTCGCTCCTCGTTTCAGCAGCTTTGGTGAGCAGAATAATCTCGGTCAGCAGTCGCGTCAGCTTCTGCCCACCGCCGCGGGAAGAAAGCACGGGCGATTTCCGTGATTGTGATGGCGATAAAGGCGCCTTATGTACAGTACTGTAGTACATGGTCGCTACCACTCGAAGCGCAGCAGCTGCTCAAAGCATTGCATAATCCAATGCCAGCCTCGTCACGATTCTTCGGTGGAGCTTTTACCGTTGCCGTGTTGTTGCTGGCATATTTATTAGTGCTTCGGCCGCCCCTCGATGAGAATATGTCTGCTGCCCCACTGCTCCTCCGAAGTCTTTTATCTAGGAACACTACTACTGCTTTCAAGTCTTTGTTGAGGCCACTTACTGCTACGTCTACAGCTCCCAGCACGACCTTCGCCAGCTCGCATCCCTTCAGCACCACCACAGCAACCATGTCCGCAATCAAAGGCTACGACCAGACCTCCTTCAAGGACGCCGTCAAGCACCGCCGCACCGTCTACAGCTTGCAGAAGAAGTCTCCCATCTCCGACGACCGCATCAAGGAGATTGTCACGCAAGCCATCAAGGACGTCCCATCCTCCTTCAACAGCCAGTCTGCACGTCTCGTCGTTCTCGTCAAGCACGACCACGACAAGTTCTGGCAGATCGTGAGCGATGTGCTAAAGGCTCATGTCCCCGAGGACAAGTGGGAGCACACGAAGCAGAGAATGGATTTGTTTTCGGGTGCTTATGGTACCGTAAGTCGTCACCTACCACGACAGCACAACCGACTGTGCTACCCAGTACTGACACCTGATGCCCCTAGATCCTCTTCTACGAAGACCCCGCCCCCATCAAAGCCCTCCAATCCAAACTTCCCACCTACGCCGATAAGTTCCCCGTCTGGTCTGAACATACCTCGGCCATGCACCAGTACGAGCTCTGGACGGCGCTCGAGACGGAGGGCCTAGGCTGCAATTTGCAGCATTATAACCCGCTGCCGGATCAGAAGGCTTCCGAGATTTGGAACATTCCGCTGGAGTGGAGTTTGAAGGCGCAGCTTGTTTTCGGCGAGCCGAAGGAGGGCGCGAGGGATCAGCTGCCGACGAAGAGCGAGGAGCCGATTGAGGAGAGGGTCAAGTTCATTGGGTTTTAGATGGGCATATGGATGGGATAGCAAAGGGTGCGTCGTGAGGTAGCGAGGAGGATTGGATGAGGGGATGCGGAAGACCATAGACGCGATTATGAATAGATTGCAAAACGAAACAGCTCTTGCAATCCCGTGCGTGGCACTTCACGCATTGTAGCGAAAGCTCCGCGTACCTCCCAGCGGAGACAATGTGCTGAGTGAGCTGTCAGGTACAGCTGTGGTAGGGATGTCCTGATATAGTCGGACGTCAACGTGCCGCAAGGCACTGTGCCACGTGAGGCGAAGACCGGTCGCTGCAGGGCGCTGTCGCCCCATTGATTTGCCCGGACTGCAAAGGCAAGGCGGAGGAACCTGCAACAATCGATGTTCTGGCGTAGAATAGGCGCTGGAGGCAGCAGCTGGGAAAGAGGTACCTGTGAGCAACACCTGAAGAGCGATAGGTACATCATCTCGTCTCGGGCTGCTGCTTGGGCATCCCATTGTGGCTGAAGCTTCAGCTCTATTTCAACAACACTTCTCAGGTGAGTGACATGGCAGCTGTGTCATGCGTCGCACTGATATGACGTTGGGCATCGGCAATGCGCAGGACCATTCATCGCACGGCCTAAATCAGACCTTTACAACATCAAGCTCAGTCTTAAGAGACTCTATACACACAACAACGACCATGTCACAGCCCGACGATGGACCCTATCTCACGCTCGACAGCATGATCGTCAAACCACCTATCACGACCAACAGCGTCAGAAACTTCAAGCCAGAGGTCGTGAAAGCTGACGCAGCGGCAACTCGAATCATAGTCCATCCTCGTTTCCCAAGTCTCGCCGAGAAATTTCTCAAACACAAACTCGAATACGGATCTCAGTACGAGAAAAGCCTCTACAAAGACCTCTCATGGGAAGACCTCACGTCCCGTCTCATCGAGAAGCGGCCTCTTGTGTTCATGGGCAGCTGGGATCACACTCTCCTTCGCGACGGTCGTAGCATCCAAGATGGACGACAACAATGGGATCGAAACGGCACAGACGAGCAGCATCTCAACAAAAACCTGACCTTAAAGGAGTACCTCAGCTACGACGAAATCATGCTAGGCTCCCTGATCGGCGTGAGTGGTCCAAGCCACTTCATCAACTCTGGCACGAGGCAAAACTCTGGCCACCCTGGGCAATCCTTTGAACCGCGAGGGGTGATTATGGGTCTAGTTGGAGCGAGGTTTGAGAGAGATGATAGAATGGACAGTGTGTTCATCCTCCCTCCTGTCGCGAAGCCAAGACAGCATTCACAACTTACGAAACTTTTCATTGACTTCTTCGGCGCGGAAAGGAACGAGACCGCGTCTTTCGACTCTGAAATGTACCAAGCCCGCATCCGCATAACAGCCGACATCCTCCTCCTTGAAGCCAACGCCCGCGCAGCTGCTCCAAACACGAAAGCCTACGTATACGTCGTCGGCCTAGGTCTCGGAGTCTGGCAACACACCTCCGCCCAAAACGACTTGTATATCCAGACTTTCGCCTCTGCAGTCTCCTCCCTTTCCCTCCCCAGCATTAGCACCATTGAGTTCGGATGGATCTCGTGCTCACCCAAGGCTCAGATCGCAGCGATCAAAGCCGGCGATAAAGCCGGGATCGGGGTGATATTCTCAACCGCCGCACCAGCAATAAAACGGGCAGATCGGTCTAAAGATGAATTGCTGGTGCTCAGTTACGCCTGGGATGGCAATGCGTTTCCAGGGAACGAGTATTGGCTGGGGAGTTTACTGGGGAGTGGGGATCCGGCGGCGGCGTGTATGAGTACAATTGGGGAGCTGCATAATCCGATGGTGAATGAAGGATTGTTGGAACGGGTACATGTTGTTGGCAATGGGGGAGGTGAAGTGAGGTGAGTCGCCTTTTGGAGTTTGAAATGATGAGTAGAGTTTAATTGACATTGAAGAGATGCTCACAGGCAGTCCATAGTTGAGGAGGATCTTAAAGCAACTCACCCAAAACACTACAACGTTCCATTGATTCCCCGTCGACCAGTGGAGTCGGCATTCCTGTTCCAACCTCCTGCGTCATTATGACCTGCATCATACCTTCTGATCCCAGCAAAAGGCTTTATGCTTCTGCTCGGATTGTGATCTGCAGCACATGTCAAAAACTCCAGAATCGATGCAGTTCCATCCAGACCCTGCGCACTCCGAGCGTCTCCAGTCAGCAATAAGTCATCAGGCATTCAGAACTACCGTCTTACCTGATTATCAGGCCCTGGATAATGCTCTGATGTGCAGTCTTTGGTAGTCTGCGAGAGCACTGGAATAAGTCAGTATCAGCCTTCCTGACAAATCAAATCGTGGCACTCTCGAGCTCATGAATCAAGCGAATACTGTGAAGAAAGGTTGTGTGAACTAACTTCGTGGGTGAGTTAAGAGTGATGTGTGCGTCCACGATTTGCTTGTGATTGCTGTTGTGGATGGTGATTGATAGGATGACAGATGCTTAAGCAGCCATATCTTCGCCTAGTTGCTCTGGGCTCATCCCCACGGCGCCCACATTTGAGTCCATTGCTGATTGGATGCAGCGCTATTGGTGTCTCAGTACAGTGGCATCGCACGTTTAGCCTCGTGTTGGGAACGAGGAATGCTTGAACATACCGTGTGCGCGGCGTTTGCATGTCTCACACGTAAGGGACGACGCACATGTTATGGCCGCCTCCTGAGCACTGGTGGTTTGGGTGTGGGTAGTTGGCTAAGACATAGGGTCAGCATCAGCAGCTTTCCAAAGTGTGCGAAGGTGCCCAACCGTCGCCAATTCTACTTGCCTGCTCGCAAGACACATTTTTGCCGTTGTTGCAGCACCTCCCAGTGTACTCGTTCGACTGGGGGCCAGCACCAGACGGCTCCTGGCACTTGCAAGTGCCTATGATCCAATGAGTAAGAGAAAGGCTGGATGAAATGACAGTCACAAACCTGCTGTAAGTGCGGTGCTAGCGAGCATAGCAGGAGAGACGATGGCGGTGGCGCGAGACTTCATGATGGACACCGAAGCTGATTGATCTGGTCGAAACGGGTATGATGGAATTGACGATTAAGAAAGCGCGACTGATGCTGCTACTAGGCTTTCGGAGAACTTTCAACAACATATGGCTCGAGACTTTGGGATGCTGACTTGGTACCAGTCCACGTCCTAGGATCAGAGATTCCAGCGGAGGCCTGTGTCCCTTGGTCAGCATAGTGAGATCTCTCGTTCTTCAGCTTATTCACGAACGTCGGCATTGGGGGTCCCACAGGGTTTTGTTATCAGAGTCAGATCCGTCATCGATACCTGTTGCGAGACCACGAGGGAAAGCAGGGACAGTACGATGATACTATCAGTCTCTGGAAACGAGCGATAACACGAGTGTTGTTCGCTATGGGAATATGGACCATCCTAGGATTTCATGTCACACAGCGTGAGACCGGCATATGTCGACCCGGTGCAGGCTCCCATACACGCGTCATACGGACCAAACCGCCCAAGACACCATCTTCTTCGACGTAGAGATTTATCTCGAACACCGTCGCAGGAGAATTCTAGTTGGTGCAAATTGTGCACAGAGGCTCGTTCTATCGATCTCTCGAATCAGGATCTGCGTCAGCTTAAAGATATCGCTGTTGTCGTGCAAAAGATACCGAATCCCACAGCTTTTCTTGGGCGCCTTGGTCCGTATGTCGCGTGCCATACACTCTCGTGCTTGCAACGATTGCTGCCGCATCACTTACCTGGAACGATACAGCTCGAGCAGTGTGACCACACTTCCGCGCGCCTTTGGTACCCAGCCTTCAAGGACACTGAGCATGTTTGCAGATGTCATCATGATCATGCGAAGCCCAGAAGCATCCTGACAATGGATGGGTCTGTCATTTGCGCCTGCAATCAAAAGGATCAGCTGTACCTTGGATTCCACAATATTGAGCTTTCGCAACGGAAGAACTTATCGACAATCAGTCGTAATCTGCGAAGACAAGTTCGCGGAGAATCATGACGGCGCGCACGCCTGTAGACAGAGATCAGCATGCCATACTGTGCTTCAATCATATGCCCTGACTGTGTTGATAGCCACTATTGGGAAGAAGGTCCCATGGGCAAGAAAAGTCTCGAAGCGTTATTTATGTACCTTGCCTTGAGCGCCAATGCACGAAAACAAGCTGTGAAAGATTTACATCGGTAAACCGATTGGATAATGCCTGAATGAAGGGAGTATGATGTCCTGCAAAATGTGGTGAAGTGAACGTACGCTGAGATGTGAGATATCGCTCAGCCTACGCGCAAGCTCTGTCGTATCTGTGAGCTTTTCTGGACAGCTCTATATCGTGTTCTACAAGGCTGTCTTCGCTTGCTGGGCAACTGCTATCCAAGTAGACGGAGATCCAACACGGGCCTCAATCACGTCTGCACAGTGACACATGATAACCGCGACTTGCCTTCATAGCCGCAACACGAGAGGGCAGCCCAGCATTATCCAACACCATTTCACGCGCCACCATCACTTCTACCTCGCAGCCCACGTTCCACCCCCTCCGCGCTCCTCGCCCCAACTCCATGCCGCCTTGCCAGCGTCCTCATCTGCCCCTCCGCCCGCCGTGACAGTCCCATATGCTCCCTCTTCCTCTCAATCGCAGTCCGGCGCGGGAAGTCAGAGAGGGTAATGTCGTCTTTGCTGTCGACCAAGACCTGCCCAAACCGAACGGCATCCTGTTTCCACACTGTCCTACCATGTCCATTCCTTGCACAGATCGGACAGATGAAGGTCTCGATCTCGTTCGCTTCTTCCGGTGTCACGTTGACGCAGGAACCGTGGTACCATTCTTCGCAGGGGCCATCGCAGGCTATGAGGGAGGTGCTGAAGCCTTCGGGTCTGCGGCCTGGGCTGTGTGTTAGCTGGAGAGTATTGAGGGGAGCATAGAGAAGGAGTTCTGGTGGACAACGTGGCGCGCAGTTTGCTTGATGTGGGAGCGGCTGTGCTGGCGCTCGAGGGCATGTGGTGGCGTTCCGATATTTGCGGGATGTGAGGTACCTACAGTAGCAGATGAGGCCTTCGGCGCAGTAGTCCCCTTCGGTGTTGTCTGGGTGGTCGATGGCCTGGTCAATGGAGAAATCTTCCACGAGGGTGTCGTCTTCGTCCTCCGCCGGCGCAATATGTGGGCTTGGCGGCTTGCGGACGTGGAGGCGGACGCGAGGACGAGCAGGAAGAGTTATTTCGACGTCGCTAGATTGGAGGAGTGCATCTTGCGCTGCCGCTTGCCGGGTACTGTTGGCGACTGTTCTGGCTGTCATAATGCTGGCGTATGATGTGGCTTGTGGTGAGGTCGCATGAGATGCTTGTTCTGGCGAACGGTGCGAAGTCCTGATGCTTGTGACAGAATGTGCTCGTTAGCGTGCGCTGGATGGTACGGGCTGTGTGCTTCCAGGGAGGTAATTGGGTCAGGCTGCTGGCCGTGACCTCAGTTGCAGAACCATGTGAAGTGCAGGCAAGCAAAATTCTGCATTTCGTGAGTATGTCTGATCAAAGCGGCGGCTGCCGTCAGCAAGTGAATGAAGGCAGCAGAAGCGAATCCACAGATGCTGTGGATGATTAGATGAGGCGAGGCGCCGTTGAATGCATCCAAATTGGTCTAGGCTCGCCGGCATAGCGGTCAAGTGCGCAGCATGGCATAGAAATCCATGGTCTCAGTATATGCTCTACATTGTGGAGGCATAGCATCAGAAGCAGTGCTGCTGTGGCTGAGTCTGTAGCGAAGTACGCAAAGTCACATCTTGCGCTGGCGACGAGAGAATTGTTTCCGCCGCTGAGCTTCATCTACACGACCATTTTCTCACGTGTTCAGCTCTATTACAGTTTTCGAGAAGCTGATGACAGAGTCTTGCGAGCCTACAGACAGCCACGTTGACAAAGTGTGCACACGATAGTTGTCCCGGTCATAGTCATCCTGCCATGCTTGATCCCATACTGGTGCTGCGATCTCTTGGGTTGTGCTGGGTGCCCTGACAGCACGCAAGTAGCCTCATGCTTTTATTGTTTGCCAAGCTATCGGCGCTCTTGGAGTGATTCTCTCTTGCTCCTTCCACCCCAATCTTTGCCTCTACCTTCGACCTTCGTCGTCGTGTCAAATGATGACATCGGTTTAGAAGGGGCATTCGTTTGCCCACGGAGGAGGCGGTTTTCACGACGATGTCGTCGCACTGGAAGAAAGCGATCACGTCGTTGAGCTTCGCCTCAAGGCACGCCAAGCTACGTCGTACTTCGTTTTCATCGCCGCGGTCAATAGAAGGGGAAAAGTCGAGAGTGGAGTGAGGTCCAGCGGTATGTTTTTAGCGTAAAACGCCCCACGGCCGTCGGATCATCTCATCCGTCCAGGGTCCGCGAGACATTGTTGTGCAGCGGTATACCATACAACACTTTATTTTTCCATGCCCCCTCACTGTTCACAGCCCTCCTCCAAATCCTCGTGGGTTTCTTCCGGGTGGCAAGCAATCGATTCTTGTGGCGTGAGATCTGGCTCCAGAAGTAACCCCCCGAAGCTACGGAATAAGCATTGGGCCATAACACATACACCCTCGATCCATGGCAGGCAGAAGATGAGATAAATGCCGCAGCAGTCTCCATGAGCTGGAACTTACTCGAACGTTTCATCGAGTCGGAGCACTTCAACAAAGATCCCTCACTCACCGTTGCCTATCTTGCGTGAGTCACATGCTCTCCTTCGCGCAAAACGCTCGAGTCCGGGGACATTTACTGACTTCTGCGACCCACAGTCGCTACGCAGAGCATGTTGGTATACACTATGTCTTGTGCTCCAAGCTGCGGGCCTTCAGCTACGAGGAGATCGAGTTCTTCCTACCGCAGTTATGCCACCTCGCCATATCGATCGACAATGAGTCTATGGCATTGGAGGAGTTTCTTGTAGACCTCTGTGAAGAGTCGGTCAATGGCGCGTTGTTCGTACGTATGGTTCCGGATGACGAGATCAAGACAGGTCTTGACCCTGTGGACAGACATTCTGGCGATTCCAGACATACCTCCACGACCTAGCGAACGCGCCGGGCTCCCACGCCTTTCGATCCTGTCGCAGACTATACAACAAGGTGCAGAGCATCGTCTTTGGAGCCGGCGAGCCATCGCGAAGAGCTAGGATACAGGAGAACGTACTTCCAGTGACAGTGCTGTCGAGCTTGGTACTGGCCGGCATTGGTCTACCGCTTCTGCCACAAACTGCTGGACCTCTAGCGATTGCGCAAGCAAGGAGACCGCGTCCTGTTGAAGATGTTATATCAGATGCGCTTCCCGCAGCGCAGAAGCTGGGCCGGAGTGCTACGGTCACAGGCACAAACACTTCACGAAGGATGCGGCCTGTATCTGGCGATGGCAGGGATCCAGCACGAAGGAAGTCTCGAAGACCTGTGGATATCGGGACGGACAGACCTCGAGCCACAGCGTCGCAGCCAAATACTCCTGGTTCGGACACTCCAACGATACAAGGCCGTAAAGTGTCCTCCCACAGGATGTCGCTAGCAGTCACAAGAGGCGGTGAGGGCTTCACCAGCACTTCATCTCTACCTGACCAACGACAAAGAAAAGTCAGCAATCCGGCGATGAGCCTTCCTGCCTCGCCCGGGGTGCCGAGGAGGATAGCAGGTGACCTTTCGCGGCGGCATTCTCAAGCACTGCGGACTGTGGTCCCAGCCGCGATGTCCAGGAACCAGAAGATACGGGCGCTGCGTCAAAATTACTTCAGAAACGAGACACAATTCTTGGCAGCGCTAGAAGGCATATCGAATCGGCTTGTGGTAGTGCCCAAGGCTGCACGACTGAGCGCACTCCGGGCAGAACTTGGTCTGATAGCGCAAGATCTACCCGCCGAAGTTGATATACCACTGATATGCCCCGCGACCTTGGTCGATGGCTCCGCCAGCAAGAGTCGACACCATCGCATAGTCAGACTCAACCCTGCAGAAGCGACCAGCTTGAACAGCGCAGAGAAGGTGCCATACTTGCTGTTGCTGGAAGTGCTGCGAGAAGATCTCGACTTCGACCCTGACAGTCAACAGAATCAGGATCTTCTGAACAAGCTAGCTGCAGAGAAGGGCAAACAAAGGCGCCGATTATTCGATACTACTGACGCCGCCAGGGAAGCTGTAATAGAGTCGCCTTTGGACAAGATCCAGCAAGCGGATAGTGTCTTGGAGCCAACCAGCGGAGACCTGTCGAGCGCGAACTTACTACAGGATCTAGACGACGCTTCCAAGCAAGGCAGAAGTAGCCCTCGAGCACAGACAGGTGGCAGAGATCCGCCCAGGTTGTCCAGTGGTGTCAGCACGATATCCACAGGGCCCGGTCTACCTACGCCACGCAGCTCAGATTCGGCCCCGGGCCGACCCAACAGCTCTCCATATCTCAAGCCTCAGAACACGAATCAAGCAGATGTATCAGCGCTGGCAGATCACATGCGCACCGCTTCGCAGATGCTCGCACAACTCGACATGAGCGCTACAAAGCGCCCAAAGGCCGAGGTTGCTGCAATCAGGTCCAAAATCATCGCAAGCATGCAGTCCCTTGAAGAGCATAGCTTCCTTTCAGTAGAGACAACCCATGCTCCGAGCTTCGAAACCATCATGGCGAAAGCAGGTGCGTCACCTACAGAAGCTGAAGATCTAGCAGAAAGCCTGGATGGCGTCACAGACCCCAAGCTCAACACTGGGAAGGGTGCTGATCGCATGGAGAACGATGCCATGACGGGTGGTATACAGCGTAAAGGCGATCGGGACGATCCTTCTGCAGCAACACTCGGCGAAGCCTGGGAGCAGAAGAAGGAGCGCATCAGGAAATCGTCGCCTTATGGTTGGGTCAGAAACTGGGATCTCATCTCAGTCATCGTCAAGACCGGCGCCGATCTGAGACAAGAAGCCTTCGCCTGCCAGCTCATCGGCGTATGCTCAAAGATTTTCGCCGAGCACGACGTTAACGTCTGGATCAAGAACATGCGCATTCTGGTCACAGGCGAGACATCTGGCCTGATCGAAACCATCACGAATGCGGTGTCACTTCACTCCATCAAGCGCTCCCTCACCTTGGCCTCGATAGCAAGCGGCACGAATCCCAAGAAACGCATCGCCACCCTGCAAGACCACTACGCCAAAACGTTTGGGTCACCCGAGTCCAGCTCCTACGCCAAAGCTATCGACTGCTTCATCCGTTCCTTGGCAGCTTACAGCATTATCTCGTACATCCTCCAACTCAAAGACCGGCACAACGGTAATATTCTCATCGACTCCGAAGGCCACGTCGTCCACATCGACTTCGGTTTTATGCTCTCCAACTCACCTGGGAACATGGGCTTCGAAGCCGCGCCCTTCAAGTTGACCTTCGAGTATGTCGAACTTCTGGGCGGGGTCGATGGCGAGGCGTTCTTCAAATTCAAAGAGCTCATGAAAGATGCATTCCAGGCTCTGAGGCGGGAGGCGGAGAGAATCGTCACGCTCGTGGAGCTGATGGGAAAGGAGTCGAAGATGCCGTGCTATGGTGGCGGCCTGGTCAATGTTGTGAGTGCGCTCAGGGCGAGGTTTGTGCTGGAGAAGAGCAAAGAGGAAGCGCGTGAATGGGTGGAAGATTTGGTCGGGAAGAGTGTTGGGAGTTATTATACGAGGTTTTATGATACGTTTCAGTATCGAACGCAGGGGATATATTGAGAGGGCAAGGGCCATGATCTCTAGGAGGAGGATGGTGCGTTGAAGTCTGATAGAGGCATAGATGGAGGGAGCGCCCGTCCTTGTTATCAGCCTTAATGGTGTGGAAGGAGAATGATGAGAGGTCCAGGCTTGGCTTGAATCTGCATGCTTCTACAGGGCGTTGACACGTCGGAGATTGACCTCGTCAGGTGGACTATGAAGAGGTGCCAGGGTTGCGGCCAACGGACACCCTTGCTTCGACGTACAACGTCTTGCACCTGAAGCGGCTCCCTGTTCCCATTTGATGGCAGACTTCGCCAGGTGGCCCCATTTAAAAGTAACGACATTGCGAGATATGCCATCGTTTTGAAGACCGACGTTCTCTTGCAGTGCACAAGGTCTCGGCGTACTGCACCGAGGCTGATGTCAGACAATTTGAGATGTTTGTTGTTGAGCTCCAGCATGTGTGCAGCCTGTGTCGTGCTGCAATGGCTGGTCGTGAAAATTGTAGCTCGTGCTACCAGCCAGCACTGCTGAAAGCTGAAAGCTCAAGCTTCCGCCTCCCCGTGCTTTGGCTCAAGCATGTGAGTGGGAAGTTGTCGTGGACCTTTTGTTGTTGTTGTTGTTGTTGTAGTTCTTGTCGTCTCATCTCAGCGCGTGTGTGGCACGGAATGGTTCTGGAAGCTGTCAAACATGGATGGAGGTGTACTGTACTGTAGGTACAGTAGGCCGTCGACGCTATGCAGGGATCATGGCTCGCCAAATCACTAGGGCGACGCAGCTCATCGATCGCGATGGCCAGTAACAAAGTTGTCCTATCGAGGTGAACGATCCCCAACCGAATGATCACGGCAGGCAGTGTCCTTAAGGAGGAGCATTCCATCATCAACCAGCGTGAGCTCGCCGGCAGCCACAAGATCAAAAAAGAGGTGAGCGTTGATGACGCCATCGTAGGACGGGTAGAGTTTCACTTAGGCAGCAAGCAGCACCCTGCCCCTGCCCTGCATTCTACATAGAGCTGGCTGAGCTTTGGCTTCTTTCATGCTTCATCACGTTAAACATCAGCACGTCTACGCGAAACTAACACGTCCACTTCACCTTCACCTTCACGGCTATTTCTTCTGCTTCTGCTTCTACTTCCTCCTCCTCCTCCTCCTCCTCCTCCTCCTCTTCTTCACTACCACCTCCTCCTCCTCTTCTTCACCACCGGCGCGCGGAGTCTGGCGTTGTTCGCGAGGCGCTGGAGCACTCTGAAGCGGCGTCACTCCCGCGACACACAACAGAAACGGGCCCCCCTTGGCTTGTGACGCTTGCATATCGCGGACAGGACGTGCGTACAGCCTTTCTTCACAAGCTCATCAGGACGAATCAATAAATCGCGGCTGTTCCTTCTGCAGCCGGCATGCGACCACAAACTTCGTGACCGCCACGTTTGCACAGCATGGCCAACACAAACACCGACTACGTACGCGACCCTGTCGTGGACGCGAATCCTGATCTCACCCGCAAGCGGCAACGCCTCAGCGAAGAGGCCGATGAGACAGCACCACCATCCACGAACGAGGACATCATTATTGAGGAGGTACCGATGGAAGAGGATGGAAGTAGTCCTGCTGCCGCCATCGAGCTCCACGACGATCTGGACGGAGAACTACTGGCGCCTTTCAGCGATGCCTTTCTCATCGTCGAGAACGGCATGTCCCCTCTTCAGCAGATTGAATGGCTACGCAATCGACTCATGACACCAGATGCGTACATGCATAGCCACTTCTTTGCAACGTTGTCAACCGCACTCGGCAACCACATCACGCATGCTCAAGCCCTACCGGATCTGGGCCGCACGAAATATCTTGATGAACAAGACTTCTTCGACAAGCTTGGCGATTTGTGTTACCGCATATTAGCACGACCCACTCTTTTCGAGAAGGAATCCTCGGAAGACAGCTATCACAAGCCCGCAGTACTCGACAGCATCAACGATTTCATGCTGAATATAAATGATATGTGCCTCAATGTCATTGAAGTCCTGCCCTTGATCATGGAATCTACGTCAACAAGAAGGGATTCTGGTAGCATTAAGGAGGCTCCTCAGCGCAACAGTCTGCTCTGGTTCATTCGCATCCTTGGCCAGAGTCTTGCCGAATACAAGGCAGGCGTCTTCGGCCACTTCAAGGAGTTTGGTTTTAAGCCCATCGGATCCCGCAATGACCGCCAACACCAGTTCGTGAAGTACGAGGGCGCAACTGATAGGCTTGTTCTAATCCTGCAGAAGCTCGCAAAGTACAACAAGCGACTACTCAACGACGCGTGGGACGACCAGGCGTGGGAGGCTGTTAGCGCGATTCTTCACGTGCAAGACAGGATCCAAGTACAGGAGATCGACAACATTCATACAGTCCTGAGGACACTTCAGGAAGACATTCTGCCAATCATATGCAATCGCAAGAAGCAGAGCCTGCCACTTGGACTCCATGAGCTCAGCATGAACCTGTCAGAGAAGCTCCTCCAACAGCTTCTGGCAAATGCCGATGAAGAGTCGGTGGCCCAGATCTACACGACATACATCAAGAGTGACGAAGATGCGCTCTTTCCGCAGCCGATCAATGGCAGGACCCTAGCACAGCAGCTGGTCGACATCAGCGATGGCGAGGTAGAGATCCAGCGACACCTGATGAGTGCCTCATGGTTCCTCCAGCAGATGAACAGGCTACTGCACAGCGACATCATGGATTTGCGGAACTACGGCATCAGCCAAATGGATACACGCCTGCCAGACTTCTTCAGAGCCTACCAAGCACTGGCGAAACGGCTCGAGCATCCGGTATTGACATACATTGCCAGATTCTTGCGTACCAATGAGGTGATCCAATACATCTTCGGGCCAAACTCGCACTCAAGTCTCATCAACTACAGTCGCCAAGTCGTCGGTTTCCTAGCGGCAGTGTGCAACTACACTGATCAAGAGACGGACCTCATCTGGCATGCATGTACAGGGAGTATTGAGATTGAGAAGGCCAAGGCCGCGTGGATCCTGCTTTCTGCGACCTGTGGCTACCTCGACATCGATCATCTGCTGCATTTGGCGGAGCTTTATGCACGTACCGCTCCCGCCAGGCTGAGCCAAGACATGGTAGAATCGTTGGAGGGCCTCTTCTCGAGTATATCGAACAAGGTTACACACAATCGTTCTCAAGACGAGTACCGCCTCAAGACAGCTTTCATCAGCATCGATATCATGATGAACCTCGGCGCGACGGCTGACGACGCGCTTTCCCAGCATCTCCGTCACAGTGCCATGAGCGAGCTACGTCGATACACAACGACGGACTATACTGCTGCTGACCGACATGAGATCTACTCTCGCTGCATCAAGAGCCTGAACGGTCCGCCGCAGGTTGCAACTACCGCAACGAACATCCTGAATGTCTTGCTGCTCAATGTGGCATTCTCGCCCGCAGAGATCCAGGACCTGCTTGGGATGCTGTCAGTACGTGCCGCGGTCGAGGAGTTGGGTCGATTCGTGACAAGATGCCGTGACTTGCCAGATCGAAGTGCTCAGCGCCTCGCGGTCACGCCCCGATTGACCACGATCTTGCAGCTTGTTGCTCTCTCAGGTGTCGCCATGTCAGCGGAAACAGAGAAACTGCTGTTTGATAGCGTCTGCGGAGCCTCGGCGCTAGACAACCAGGCGAGAGACCTCGCGTGGACATTCTTTTCCAATGTGTCCAAGGGCAATTCTCATCATGTGGCAGTGGTCGGTGGACTTCTTGACCACTTCCTCCGCGGCCTGGTGATTGACGTGCCCCTGAAACACACAACTCCGCAACTGGTACGCCTATTGCGCGCCTCTTTGATTAATCCCAGGAAGAACGGCGATGATCTCAAGGACGAAGTCGCCATGCTAGACTCCGCTGTCTGGAGAAGACTTGTCGAATCTGCTGAGAGTAGCAACGACGATCGTGTGCGCCAAATAGCAGTATGCTCGATTCGCGAGATACTGTGCGACCGCAAGGTTAAGCTGCCGAACAACATTACTGCCGCAAAGCTGCAAACAGAATTCGCTCATCGACACAGCCAGCGTCTATGCAAAGAGGCTGCTAATCCCTCCTCGTCGTCTAGCCAGACGATCGTCTGCCGACAGCTAGACCTACTGGACGTTGTGTTGCAGGCCAGTAGAGAGCATCCAGTATACGTCGACAGCAAGGCCGATGCCAAGATCTGTCTAGCATCAGAAAGCATAGAGAACCTGCTGCAATTCAGATTGCAGCTTTACCGCACTGGTCAACTTCAGCCAACGGTGTTCCACGTGCAGGCAAAGACGACCACAACTCTGCGAGCATTGAGAGAGGAACTTCCTGCTCGTTCAGGTGCGACCGAGCATCGGGTCATCCTGGGCGGCAAGCTTGTAGACTTGACGAAGCAGGCTGATGAAACTTTCGCGGCTATCGGGCTGAAGAGCTCAGGTGTGATGCAGATTTGTCCGAAGTACACATTTCAGAGCGATCTTAACACGCTGATGAACCCGGTAGGTGCCATCGAGGATACGATCATGTCTCACTACGATAAAATCGAGTGTCTTTTGGATGGCATAGAGGAGATCGCAAGCCGGGCGTATAATCTGCTCAAGCAAATACGACCACCGAAGCAGGCACGCGACAGGGTAACGTCGTTGCAGACCCCCGTGAACGAGCTTTGTCCTGCCTCGTCAAGATGGCGCACTTTGATGACGGTCTACGTGCTCAGAACCCACCTCGCCGACTTCGCCAACATGGGCGTTGTGGATCCAGACTTCTTTCGGTGCGGCACTCGGATACTGATCACGTTTGTGATGGACTCAGATCGAGTGCTCGATCCTCAAGTCTATACCCAGGTTCTGGACTGCCTAGTGGCCTTCTTACAAGAGCGTGCAGACTCGATGGCGGACATCGAGATCGTATCTGAGTCAGATCGATTCGTGACGAGGATGCTTGACATGTGCACCAGTGCGGCGGAGGAACCAGGTACGCCGGACACTGAGCTGGCTGTGAATGTCTACAAGACGCTGCTTCATGCCTTTCAACAGCAACCTGAGATATGGGACAGCTTCGCGGCTGACACGCGCATCGTGGAGCTCCATCGACAACTTCTGTTCACAGCAGGTGTCGAGCTATTCGGCAAGATCTGCACCATGATCGAAACATTTTGCAAAGACCACTGTCTTGACAAGCAAGTCGCAAGCTTCTATCTTGATGTCATTCTTGGCCTCGTCCCAGATGCTCTTGGAGTGCCGTCTCGCGCTACAGATTTCTTTTGGCTGGCCACGAGTACTTTGCACGCCGTCACGACCTTGCCATCAGACGAGACCAGAGCACGCGGTATAATGGATATACTGGTCTCAACCCTGTGGCAGTACCGCCATACAGAAACGCCAAACTTCCCTCAAGCCGACCCTGCGATGGCTGGGCTACTGCAGCTGCTTGCTGAGTCTATCCGGGTCGTCCGAAGTGCCAAGAAGCCCATCGCGCTAGACGGCTTTGCGTTGCAGGTATTCAGACGCCTCCTCTTTCCCCGCAGCGACGGCGCTGAATGGAAGACACTCCTGAGTGAGCGATCACGAAGTACCGCTTTCCAGCTAGTCAAGGCCACGTGTGAGTCCGAAGATGACTTTCATGGCCTGATCGCGACAGCTTCTGCAGCGTTACAGGAGACTACAAACGATCCCGCGCAGAAGTATCCCGGGAGAGACAAGTTTCTGAGGTCGGCTTCAGAGCACAGTGGGCTGGCTAACCTTCGCAATACCTGCTACATGAACTCACTCCTGCAGCAGTTATTTGCGAACACAAAGTTTCGCGAGTTCATTTTCAGCATACCCATCGAAGCCGGATCGCAGGACACGGTCCTGGCGGCAATCAGCAGACTCTTCGCCTACATGCAGGATGCATACTTCAGCTCGATCGACCCAGGTCAGCTGGCCAAGATTCTGGAGATTGATGTCTTAATCCAAGAGGACGTTCACACATTCTACGAAAATTTCTTGGCAAGGCTGGAAGCGGACATGCCAAATGCAGAGTACAAGGCTCAGCTGGCCCGGTTTTACACAGGCAACCTTGTCTCACAGATTAAGGGCTCATGCGGCCATGTGTCATCTCGGCTCGAAGAATTTGTTGACATTCCAATCGTCATCACCAACCAGAAAGACCTGGCAGGAAGCCTGGAAGCCTACATCCAGGGAGAGCGAATGGAAGGTCAGAATCAATACAGGTGTGCGACGTGCGATCCCAGCACTGATGGACGTCTGGTCGATGCCATGAAGCGTAGCTGCATCGAGGATCTGCCTGATAACGTGACGTTCTGTCTCAAGCGTTTCAGTTTCGAGGCGATGTTTGGCGGTGACGCATCCAAGGAGAACGGGAGATTTGAATTTCCTCAAACCATCGACCTGGGCAAGTACACCCGAGCGCACCTTGAAGGTCAGGAGACGACGAAAGATGAGAACATCTTCGAACTGGTCGGCGTTATCGTCCACTGGGGTACTCTCACCAGTGGTCATTACTGGTCTTATACACTCGTGCGAAATACAGCATCACCAGAATCTCGCAAGTGGGTCCGATTGAACGACTCCTCGACCGAGACCGTCAAGGGCGGCCTTCACGAAGTGCAACAGGAATGCTTCGGTGGCGGACTGGGCTTTGACGACAAGCCACGCCAAGACAATGCGTACGTCCTGTTCTACCAGCGAAAGACATCTTTGCAAGAGCCGGTGGCAATGCCAACGGCAGTCTCTGATGCTTCGCGGATGGAGATCGTGCCATCGAGGGTAAGTCTGCCTCCTGCTCTAGCAGAGGAGTTGCACTCGAAGAACACGTGGCATCAGCGCATTGCTCATCTATTCGATGACGATTTCTGTTCCTTCCTGGCGTGGACAGTGGACAACTTCTCACAATACACCACTGGCGCGTCCTCTCCATCGGACACTAGCGATTCTCCGAGCGATGCGAGAGCCATGGCGAAGGCGGATGACCAGATCGACAATATCTCCGGTAGTCGCATGACGCAAGCTATGAGCGATTTGATCGCAGCCTATATTCAGCGCGTTGTCGTTTGCCAGCCGATGCCGTGGAAGAAGCTGGGCACGATAATGCCAGGCCTGAAGAAGCTGATTTCCGAGCACCGCATTGTCGCGGCCACAGTATTGAACCGGATCGTGGAGGAGTCGCAGTGGTTTGATAAGATCATTGCTCATGATAAGAGATCTGCGCGAATGACGACCTATGACCTGGTCCTTGCATGCTTGGTGAAGCTCAAGTCAACCGACGCTGAAGCTTACGCCCACGACCTCCGCCAACTCATCAATGTTCACTCGGCTTTCATCCAGCCTGGTCTCAACTTGGCACTAGAAGCCGACTTCATTGCGTTTGCAGCGGATGTGGCACGCCTGGGCGTCGAGGAGACGGCCTTCATCCTGGACGAAGGGTACTACACCTGGGCAATGGGCCTCTTGATGCTGCCTATGAACAGCACGCGGCAGGAGGAGTTTCCAGGTCTGTGGCAGCACTTTATCTCACGGGAGTCCCTGGTGTCAGCACTGTACGACTTCGTTTACCTCATGGTGAGTGCTCAACCCGATGCTGCTCTTGCACCGAACAAGGCATTAGGAGACTTGCATGAGGTGACGGAATCTGGTGTTTCCCTGCACCGCGACGAGATTCGTATGCTGTTCGATCATGGTGGCACCAGCCTATGTTACTGGATGTCATCTGCACGAAATGCGGTCAAGCCAATCAACTGGAGGTCCTCATCGCCTGGAAGGCTACTGTCACTGCTGTGCAAGGTCCTGCCGTCAAATGGGCTAGACATCATTGAGGCAAGCCTGATCAAGTACGTCCAACAAGAAGACGAGTCATTTGCGTCCGTGATGATCCTAGTCTTGCACTACCTCTCTTGCAATATGCCAACAGAGAAGACGCTGCCAGTGTGCAATGCCCTTGCGAAAACAGTCACGGAGTGGCAAGAGATAGAAGAGGAATTCCTGGGCCGCCTCAAGGACGCGTACGACCTCGCACCACTTGCAATCCTCGCAAGCACCAAGATCTGGCTGTTTAAGTTACTGTCCATGCATACCAAGCGCTCCATTCGCACAAGAAGTCTTCGGTTCCTAGATCAAGATGTCTTCATCGGATCTGCAATCTCACACTATGACGAACTTGACGTAGAACGTGCGCAACTCGCTATGACCCTTTCAGCTGAGTGTGGCCGTCTCCTCAAGCAGGCGTACAACAAGGAGTACGCTCGGGCCAAATGGGACCAGATTATCACAGCTGGCAGGACCGCGGTGCAGCACTTGCATGACTTGCGCGACGAAGCAGCCGAGCTGCGAAAGGATCTCGGAGAAGACGAAAAGGACCCTGTTTCGGACAGACTGCAGATCTGGATTGATGAAGCGCCGCTGCACATCCAGGCATGGGCGCAGCTGGAGCAGGACGTGTTGGGGGACTGGAGCCAGGAAGACGAGATGGACATGCGTGCTGGTACACGCGAGTCGGTTGAGGCGTCTGATGGTTATACCTCTGACGACTATGACGAGGAAATGGAGGATGATGAGCGCTAGCTACGAGCTCTTGCGGCGGTTCACGGCGTACATCTCCAGGGGGTGACGCAACATCCACGGGGAAGAAGAGCCAAAAGTCTGCTCAACTTGTACAATAGTAGTCACGACACGCATGACAACGAATCGAATGACCAAATGCTAGTAATTTCCTCCAAAACTGGTCGCATACGGTCCCGATGCTGGGACGTCTGATCTTCGCGATCGAAGTCTGGGGCAATGTGACGCTTTGAGCGACGTGTCTCGAAGTGATGATGCTAAGCGACTGTGCCATGTAGAACACACTCTGCAGATTTGACATCTGCCGTGCTCCCACTACCACGTAGCGTTGGATCCGAGATACAGGAACGAATGGACTGTGTCCTTCTAGTCGACCGCTTGTGCTTGTACATGCTTTCTGTGGCCAGCCGTTCTACCTCACTGCTCGATAGAAAGCACCGAACATATCCAGGACTGCTTCTATGCCCATCTCTTACGCTTTGCCGCTGACAGTTCCGGTTGGGAGTGTGGAAAACTTTCTTGACCCAGACCAAAATTTACCAAAGACGTACGGTTAGTGATGATCTCCCTAGGCCATAGATTTGTCTCGTGCACTTGCACTGCACTCATCACCATCCATCCCAGAACTCCAAGACCACGGCGACGCCGTCAGCGCAAAGTACGACGCTCGAACGAAGAAATTCATCCTCAACGGGTCCACTCGCTGACTCCGCGCACGTGGTACTTGTGCAACAGACGTGTCAAAGCGGCGATCTGCATGCTGCAGGTCTGAGCGAAAAGAGTGATGAATACTAAAGCACGACTTTGTCGTTCGCGAGAGCAGGGCCATGATTTGACGAAGCTTGCTTCTGCGCCTATCGCTTGGTTTGCCTTGTGCTGCGAACAGATGCTGCTGCTGGGCGGGAATGAGGTGAGGTCCAGTACCGTGGGAAGGAGCTGTTGTCAAGATGCACTGAGCCGCTCTTGTGCTCTCGTATGTTGTGGATATCTGCTTGGCTCGCCAGAGGGATTGTGAAGTGAGATAGGTAGGTAGGTCCTTTGAGGAGGTAAGGACGTTTCCTGTGGAGATGTGTTTGCTCGGCTTGTTGGAGCGTGGCGAAAATAGGCAAGTGATGGGCGCTCGCTTAGAAGTGGTTTGTGGGTCACCCTCGCTATTCACAGCAAATACTTACGAGAAGCGGATCTGCGAAGATCTTTGGCTGCGGACAGGAGCGGGTCATGTCCACCAGATGAAGAGGCAATCGCGACGGGCGTGGTACTAAGCTTGAGCATGCTCGGCCACTGGCCGGGGCGACTACGGCAGCCTGGTCACGTTCTAGCTTCATGTCCAGGAGACAGATCGGCGTTGCGGGACGTGAAGAAAGAACGCTGGCGTGTGCGAAGTGGAAGATTTTCTGATCCCAGGTGGCGAAGAAGCAGCCTGGCTGCGAGCATGAATGTCTACCCGGCAGCCGACGTGCGTAGGCACTGCTATGCCCGCCTCGATCAGTTGCTTCTTGCACCATGCTGATCAAGCGTTGAGGCCACTCGACCAACATTAATGAAGGCTGGGGTCAGGAAAAGGCCTCCTCCACTGTATGTGATGCGCGTAGAGGGTCCGCGACGTAGTTGGTCGTGTGTAGCTCGATCAGAGTCTGATAGGCCCCTCTTTCATTCGACGAACATGACACGAAGCTCCAAGCACTGAGAACATAGCTAGAGGGACGGCTGTTGCCGGAAGTGGAAGGATGCCCTGTACGATACATGTGGTACAGCATGGCGGACTCTATATCGTCTACCGTACTCTCCTTGAACGCGCAGAACCTTGATGGGGCCATATGTCGAGAGCCATACTGTCCGCATTGGAGCAAGGAAGTCTCTGCGAGAGCCTTGTCAATATATCCGACTGCTTCTCGTGGCCCGATACGTTTGTTAGACTGCCGGAGGATGGAGTGAGAGTGCGTCTCGTCCACGATCAGTGCAATGGTGATCGTCCAGGTTGCCATTGTATTGACCCGGATTGAGACTCTTGTCCTAGCGAGCGGGCATGCGCGGACATGTCTCGTTGCTGTATTGAATTGATGCTTTCGGGGCACTTGTCGACCAGGTGGGATAAGGAGTGTGCCATATACGTTTTACAGGGCGAGCCCGGCCCATAGTGCTTGGTACGTCAACATGAGCGCTTCATCACCCCGAATCGGACGCTCGAATACCTACAGAACCTCAACTCGATGTCAAATCCAGAAAGGCTCGGAGACCGTAATAGAGGACAGGGGTAGTGCGTTGTTGAGATTACAGTGGGTCGAGTGATTCCGCAGGACCTTCGAGGATAGCATGCCCATCATGCTCCTGCATGAGCTCTTTTTGAAGGAAATTCCTCCTTCCAGTTGTGATGCCAACATCCACAATTACCGTCGCGCGCCAGAGCCTCCTGCTCCTTACCCGCTCGCAACACCATGTTCTGAAGTTCGTCATGGACCGTCCAGACGTCTCGCCATCGTTCGTGGCGTCCTCATTTTGGGAGAGGATCCCGAGCAGGCACGACTGGGGAAGGCATAACCAAAGAAACAACCGTCCACATCTAATACCGGCCTTCAGTTTGGTCCGGATCACCGCAGACACAACATCTGCTTCTGAACATTCCAAAGTAATCACTGTTGGGGCAGAGGGAGCCCTTGGTCATACAGAAGGCACTACTCCGTATCAGTGGCATAAAGGAGGCTCCCGCGTAGCCTACGTAGTGGTCCTTTCCGAGAGAGCGAGCGTGTTGTGTTGTGATACCACTGAAATACAGCGACTCGGGACCAGACACGAGAATCGAAGTTCGACCATCCCTGAGAAGGGCGTCATCACGCTGCAAGACGCACGTTGGCCAGTGCTGAGCACATCTCGGTGGCAAAATGCGGAAGTAGTCACCAGAAGACGGTCCGAAGTTTGCGCAGCACGCTACAGCGGCGATGCGAGAGAGCTCGCTATGGGACAAGTAGCGAGGTGCCGTCAGTTCTTATCTCAGGAGTTCCAGGCCCACCCACCAGGGCTCCGCTAGTTGCAGACAGCAGACCAGGAGCTCTGTGGAGATCGGGTGCGAGGCGACGGCCGGGCATACGCGCCGCTTGCACGGTCCGTGTTGGCCGCGTTGGTGCCGTGGATGCCAGTGAAGCATCTGGAAGTCTGGCCGTTTGCGCGAACCGGGAGACGGCGATCAGGGACATGCAGTCAGCATCCTGAGTCTGTCATTCTTGGGGACATGCTCGTCAGCCGCCGGAGGGGAGACGAGTGTGCGTCCAGGATAATGGATGTCGAGATAGATGTTTGAGCACTGCATCAAGACAGCAGGTCCTCGGGTTCGGTGATCGCCCTCAATTCTGCCAATGGTAACCATGGCCTCCGGATATGACCAGCGTTGTGACGCTACGAGGCTGTTGCAGGCGGTTGCGGCTCCACGATCGCGCACGGACAGCGTCAGCCAATATGTGTGAAACTAGTGGAGATGGAAGCTTGGAACTAGGGTATTAAGTCTGGAAATTAGGGTATAAAAAACTATGTTTTTTTTTCTAAGTAGTAGCACCCTTAAGGTGCTTATATAAGTCTTCTTTTAATAAGAGGCCCTTAATCCCTGTAATTTAGGT
>LIHB01000120.1:0-80489 GCA_001297265.1 Mycosphaerella arachidis
TATTAAGGTAGATAATAAGGTTAAAAAGCCGGATAGTCTAATCTAGCTTAAAACGCGACGAGGTCGCGCTATTAACCTACTACGGTAGCTATAATAATAAGACTTATATAGTCGATAGAACATAATTTAAATATAATACAGTCTAAATATAAAGCTAATCGGTGCAGTAGTCATAGTAAGACACCTCGTTAAACAACATCGAATAAGATGTAGTGTCCGTGCTTAATATGCGACCGTGCCCAACGCGCACCTGACTTCTACAGCGGGGATAAATGCGCGGGTAAATCACTTTTGCTCCGGGCAATTCCACAGGAGGTCGTCCGAACAGCTGTGCAGATTCTGGTCAGCATGTGGATTCAATAGCTCAAAGAGATGTAGTCTTCGCGTTTGGCTGGCCACTCAGCCTGGAAGTAAGTACTCTAGAAAACTTGTGTCCTATTCCTGCAATCGCGATATCTCCTGCTTCAGCTTGCCTCCGTAAAGTCAGCAATCATGGGCCAACAGGTAATGCAGCTTATCAAGGTCACACTGACTCAGCTAACACTTCACCATAGAATCTCTCGTTCGTGCTGGAAAGGGCAGGGAGCGTCAAGTTTGAAGATCGACCGATTCCGACACTCACCTCACCCTACGATGTCCTAATCAACGTCAAATACACGGGCATCTGTGGAAGTGATGTCCACTACTGGGTCCACGGAGAAATCGGCCACTTCGTTGTCAAGTCTCCCATGGTCCTTGGCCATGAGAGTAGCGGTGTAGTCAGCAAGGTTGGAGAGGGAGTCAAGAGCCTGAAAGTTGGCGATCGAGTGGCGATGGAGCCAGGCATACCGTGTCGGCGCTGTGTAAGATGCAAGGAAGGCAAATACAACCTCTGTCCGGATATGGCCTTTGCGGCCACTCCCCCATATGATGGGACACTGGCTAAGTATTATACCCTGCCGGAGGACTTTTGCTACAAGTTGCCAGAGAGCGTGTCGCTCGAGGAGGGTGCGCTGTTGGAGCCCTTGAGTGTGGGTGTTCACATCACTCGACAGGCTGATGTGCGGCCAGGTCACACGGTGGTGGTCTTCGGCGCTGGTCCAGTCGGTCTGCTATGCTTAGCAGTCGCGAAGGCTTTTGGCGCGTCGAAGCTCGTCTCCGTTGATATCAACGAGGAGAGACTCCAGTTCGCCAAGAAATACGCAGCAACACATGCCGTGGTCTCACAGCGAGAACCGGCCCAGGACGCAGCAGCGCGGATCATCAAGGAGGCTGACCTGGCTCCCGGAGCGGACACTGTAATCGACGCTAGCGGCGCCGAGCCTGCAATCCAGACCAGCATCCATCTCCTCCGGGTTGGTGGCACATATGTACAGGGAGGAATGGGTAAAGCCGACATCACATTCCCGATCGGCGCCATGTGCAGCAAAGAGCTGAATGTGAAAGGCAGCTTCAGATACGCTGGCGGTGATTACGCTCTCGCACTGGAGCTGATTACGACGGGAAGAGTGGATGTGAAGCAGCTGATCACCGGCAAAGTGAAATTCACCGAGGCTGAGAAGGCGTTTCGCGAGGTGAAAGCTGCGAAGGGCATCAAGACGCTGATAGAAGGTGTTGAAGACGATGCATAGGCTGGCATCCGGAGTAGTACTTCGAATCCAAGCTTGATTCCTTGGAACTTTGAGCTATTCTCGCCGCATCCAGCGGCTATGAGCACGCTGTTGAATGCAACTGCGCTCTTTACATCCCATGCTCGGTGCTCGCCGATGATACCGGTCACTCAATATGGGCCAGTTCACAGGGTGCGGTGTGCCAAAATGTTATTGCCTTCGCGGGAAAGCAAGTTGTTAAGACTTGGCTGGTCCTAAACAATAGTCGCTGATGCTGTCATAGAAATAAGGCATGGTGCATAGATCGAGCCAGCATTATCATCAGGCAAGTCCATAATGATCGTGAAGGTCTCACATCAGCAGTGTAGATGCGAGGGTTGGTGCGATCAACTAAAGATAGAATGTGCTTTCTCGGTATGTGTGATACCATTACAATAGCTATGCTGTGCTGCTGGATACTATATGCTGTCTGGGTTATCTCAAGGTCAGTGTCATCCAAATATCGTTACCTTCCTGCCTCAAAAGTCCCAAGACGTGCGTCGTCGTACTGACACTGACTGGCCGAAGTTGCCAGCGCTGAAGTCCTCACCACTTGGGCCGGGGAAGACTTCCCCAAAGGGTGTTGGTTGACCAAGATTGGGTGTACCGTCGTCGTTCCACCTGACAACCGCAGCACTGGCTTGACGATCATCGCCACAGCTACCGTTCTGGTTGGTCACGGAGTGGTAAACATTCCAGGCCTCTTTGCCATCAGGACTCGTGAAGAATGAGTTGTGTCCGGTACCGAAGTTTCCATTCGCTGCTGAAAAGACCGGGCCAGTCTTCCGCCAACTAGACTTTGACAAAGGATCGTTTCCGACATACTCCAGTAGCCCCAAGGCATACGTCGGACTATCACAGGTAGACGCAGAGAATGAGAGCCAAGTCCGTCCATCGCGATACAATGCGAAGGGTCCTTCATTCAGTGGCGAGTTGCGGCTTTCCCATTCTTCTGTAGGCGACGAGATCACAAATGACTCGCCAGTCTTCGAGGGGCTGTATCTTTCTGCTATGCAGATGCTCTGGGTATTGCCATTGTTCTTGTCACGACAAGAGTAGACATAATAGTCTGGCAGAGTGTCAGTGGTCAATCTTGTTCCTGGGCGACCTGATAACTTACTGCCACCATCAACGTCTAGAAGTGTACCGTCCACAGAGTAGTCTTGACGGACCTGTCCCAGGTACTCGAACTCGTCCCACGGGGTTTCCCCACCTAACGAGAGTCAGCAAGGATGCAACAATCTGTGAACATCGCGCAACTACTGACCTTCCAGCACGTGCGATTTTTGCTCCTCACAGCAAGCTTCGGGTCCCGCAGCGTAGTAGATAAACCAGCTGCAAGAAGTAAAGAATCAGCTGCAGTTCACATAGGGTCTTTCGTCTCACATACCAGTCATTAATCCTGTGCATCTCTGGTGCCCAGAAGTTGAAGGCTCGCGAAGGCTCCGAGTCCGTGTAAACGTCTCTCATTTCTCCATCTTTGAGGCCGTTCAGTGTCCTTGCGCGCGTCATCCTCAAGACCGCCGGTGCCCCCGAAGTGGTCATCATGTAATACCAGCCATGATGCCAGACGATGTTGGGATCTCCTCCATGGGAAGTCTTTAGAGCGTTCGAGTATTCGGCAGCGGATGTTGTGGACAGGTAAAGTGGCAGGGAGAGCAGAAGACCTAGCAAATATGTGAAGTACATAGTGTTGTTCGTTGCGCTGCGAGGCCAGGCAGCTGGTCTCGAGAGTGCTTCCCAAAAATGCGCGAACAACGAGAATATATGCGTGGCGCAAGAGGTTGGCAATCACGATTCGAAAACCGGCACGCTTGCACGTTTGGCTCGGGCCTTGCAATCTGCTGGACACCTCGACGCCATGGAGACAGGGTAAATTAACGGACTGGGAGAGCCGAAAATCTCTTGAGTCGGTGGAGATTTCGGCGTGCTCTCTCAACCTGCACAGAATCACGGCTCTGCGTGGATATGCTGTGCGCGCCTGGCAGATGACCAAACGTCCGAACGGGCATACCAAGCCACCAAATCAAGAATGTCATGGTGCCGTGCGTGCCGGAATATTGGAGGAGTCGAGAGTGTTGACACGTTCTATATGCTGATTGCTGCGAAGAAGGGTCTGCGGTGAGATGGACAAGGCGTTGATCGGAGAGAGAGGCATGGATCATGCCAGGCAGGCTGAACCTACGTTCAGACGTCAGACACTGCAGACTTTGAGTGCGGTCCAGGATTGGTCGAACCTATTCGATGGGAGGCTCATCGACTGCCAGCATTGCGACAGTGCTGCAGCAGGCATATAGTCAATGGAAGATGATGGCGTGGTTGAGCACCTCTGGGACTGCGATCATCCGTAGGACCGATGGCAAAGAGGTCGAGGGCACGGCTCCTATTGGAACCGAGGGAACCTCCGGTCACTTGTCTCCTGCCGGCACCATCATGTCCGTCTATTATCTAGGAGAGGGGGGTCAATATTCAATGCACTCCCACTAAGTTTACTGGGGGTGTGCTTGACGTGCGACCGTGCTTCACGCGCGCAAGACTTCTAGTCACGAGATGAGCTCTTGCGAGGCATGACAACAGACAGCCTCGCTGTCGACGTGGCGACCGCCGTCGCAACCGGTCGCCGCGAAAAACAACCCATCGCGTCCCATCACATAGCGTGCGAACGGCAGAGGATTTTGGTCAGACAGGCAGTCTACCAATCTCGTGTGGTTGGTTGTGTTGTCTATCGTAATAAAGTGGGGCCCCGGGTGAGGATCGTTATCCTTACGCTAGCATTGTCGCGCCGCACCAGACCAGACTTCACGTCCTCCTCGCGTCCCGTCACGTTGGTGGTCACGAATATCACTACCATGTGTAATACGCTGTTCAGATGCAGTCCCGTGACTTCTTCCAGCATGGCCTGGTGAGTATCAATGGTTGCAAGGTGTTGTCCGCGTGGACGTGCACTTTCAGCACCGGCTAGGGCATCTGGACTTGGTGTGCCAGCACAGCTAAGCTCATTCGCTTGACAGGAGACATATCCACTACCCGAACTCCTAGAACCGCATCTCGGCCCTCCTCCGTCTCCTCCGCCTCCTCCACCTCCACCACCAGTAGAGCCCATTGATGAGACCCAGCCCGTGGCCACGACGCAGAACCATGGCACGCGGCCTCGACTAAACGGCACCAAGCGCGGCATCGTTGAACCAGGGGAAGACATCAGCCATTATAGATTCTTTCTGCCTCCAGTGGTAGGCTCATACTTGCAATACCCAAACAAGCGCGTCCTCTACCGGCCATTTCCCCCCAACCTCGACGAGATAAGAGACAAGCTCTTTAAGATTGAGCCAATCCTCTTGGACAGCCAACAGATCGCCGACTACTGGCCGCATGTGACCAACTTTTGGATGCTGTCCACCCCTCCGACAGCGTGGCACAATGGCGCTGTCACTGAAGTCTTTGAGTGCCGCAATCGTAGAAGAGTCACAATGAAGGGTAAGCAGAACAGGTCGACCGGCACCGGGCAAAGGGTGAGGCCCACTAAGGACGACCTAACTGGTGACGTGGCAAGATGTCAGCAAAGAATCAAGGTCATATCGTATACGAAGCATGCAGAAGAGCTCAAAGATACATGCAAGCCAGGATTCGGTAATTGCCAGTGTCTTCCTGAGTGGCTGTACATGAAGCGGACCGACAAGACTGTTGAGAAAAATTATGTCCACACGCATGACATTGATTTCCTGGACCGGTACAAGCGTAGTGCTGGCCTGATGTACTATGCGAAGCTCAAGATTGAGGAAGGCTACTCGCAAAGTGTTGTTTTGAAGTACATACACGAGAAATATGGACCGATCACGAGGCAGGCGTACCATCTCAGCAATGCAGACGTTGCAAATGTTAGTAGGCCGTGGAGGTTACAAAACAAAGATGTCGAGCTGAAGACTGAAGTGGAAGGAGAGACTTTCGAGCAGAAGCGGCGGAGGGATTGCCTTGATGCAATCGAGGCTACTTCGCAGGCAGCCTTGGCGAAGGCATTGGCGGAAGTGTGTAGGCAGATACCGCACACCGTCGATGTGGTTGCACCTTTCCTGGAGTATCCCGAGAAAGCAGACGATGCGGAAATGTCGAAGATAGTGGAAGGAAACGATTTGGTACTCCCGCCGCCTGGAATGCCGGCGGAGAAGATGATTCTGTTCGAAGGCTATCAAGGAGTGGCCGCTTCGCCTGCTTCGACGCAGCCTGTGTCCGCTCTCAATGAGCCGGGTGAAGGAGTGCCGCAAGGGCCCCAAGCTGCCATCACTCTCCCTCCATCGAACGAGTTGCCATTGCCGAACCATGACTTACCGACACACTCTCCTGGGCCTCATGTCATGCCGCCGCCGCCAGCACCGCCATCGCATGGTCCAAGAGCACCACTTCCTGCGGCAGCATCATCTACAGACCCCGATACCACAAGCCAAGCTTTCATCAGCGAGGCGTCGCGGACTCCGCCATTTGCTGTTCCATATCAGGCCAGGTGTCCAATTCTTCCTCCTCCCGTGCGCACGTCGACCTCAGCACAGTTGTGGCCGCCTACCAGCATTACACATCCCCTCTCCCCCAGAAGTGGGAGCGCGGCGCCGTTATCCGCAGTGGGAAGCTCGCCCGGGCCTCGACCATCGTGGGCAGTGTCTACCGTACCACAGAAGCGACCGATCGATGCTGTGGGAGGTGATCGACCTCGATCGAGCACTGAAAAGCGGACACTTGTTGAAGAGATAAGTGCGCAACTTCGGGATGAGGTTCATGGGGGAGGTTCTACTTCGAGGGGTGCCTGAGCGTAACTCATCGTTTGATTGCTTTTCACCAGAGATACCCATAGCTGCTTTTTATTGACTCATATTGACCTTGAAGGCGCCCGTTCGGCGGCATGGTGTTTGATGTTGGTGCTCGACTTGACTGGCCGTTGTGCACTGACAATCTAGAATAATTCGTCCACATGGAGCTCATTCGATATGGATCATAGCCAGTTCGACGCAACTGTCGACTGGGCGATACACCGTTCGATGCAAAGAGTGGATGGATGCGATACATTGCGTTGCCAGCCGGGCTGATGCAGCACAGCAAGCTGCAGCTTGGCGGGTTCACTGGCCGAAAGGTGCGGTCGATCATGTTCACTCCTAAGAAACACGCAGGGTCTGCGCTAATGAATGTCCTTCAGTTGCGCGCAGCACGGAGCCTCGCAGCGCGTCGCTTCTTTCTCACACTGTTGAGGGCCCCTCGCCCGCCCATTCCACTTTACGTTTGCAACACAAACGTTCACCACGCGTTACTCTTGACTCCGTCCTGACCTCATGCTATTGGAGACTGCTTGTACGGCTCGCGTTGAGTGACGCGCCCCGGGACTCACTTTGAGCAGCTTTACTTTCACATGCGTCAAGCTTTGCGTTTCGCGCTAGTGCTTCGCGTAAAAACGGCAGATGCGCGAGCTCCGCCCCACCATCACCAAAACATTCCGTACGCAGCGGGAACTTCTTCAACATCAACACCGCTTTCTTTTCCGCAATTTGTTTGGCTTGGGGATAACAATCACCATGGCGCCGACACGAGAGGAGACGGAGTTTCTCTATCCCCATGTGTTCTTGCCGCCACAACTGCCCGAAGGACACGATTCTGAACAATCAGAAAACCCGCTCATGAAAGTCACTCTGCACACACTCAACCTGTACAAAGCTGTTGTCCCAGGCACACCAGGGATCGACTCTATCATCGCAGGCTTGACCGCCGCCAGTCACGTTCATGCGACCACAGACTCCACAGTCGACGAAGACGCGCTGTTGAAGGCTATTACGCAGCTCCCGGAGAACTGCACGCTGCCCTTATATGTGAAGGCGCAGAATGCGGCAGTCCTTATAACAAGCAAGAAGGACGAGGGTACGGTCTTTGAACAGTTCGAGCTGGCTCCATCCAGCGCGGCTGTCATTACGACCAAAGGCAGACTGGTTCGAGCATTTCCAGGATCCGCGGCACTCGTCAAGAAAGAGGTGGCGACTAGCGCACAATTCCGATCCACCTTGTCCCAGACCATAGCCAAGATGAGCTCACAGCATGTTGCGACGATGCGACCGGAAATCGAGAAGACCGGCCAGAAGCATGCTGAAACTCGAGATACCGTCAACCCTGCGATAGTGTCCGGCCTACTAGTGGGTGCGTTCCTCACAGCCATGAGCCCGGGCGGCTACAATATGGAGTCAATCACGAAGAACACAAGAGATGAGGTGGTGATGGGCGAGCAAGAGCTTCCATGGCGAAGAGCTCCACTGTGGATGTTGGTCCGAGTCTTTCTTCAACTGAAATTGTCGAGCGCCGCCAACATGAAAGGCTCTCATCGTTCGTACAAGATGTTCATGGTGTTCCTCATGAGCCACGTGCTGAATGCAGCCCTCGATCACAACTTTCCCATCGAGGCTCTGTACTTCATGAGCACCAAAATCACGAAGCGCCTCTTGAAACTAGAGAAAGGTGCAGAGCATGGTATCACAATCAAGAAGAACTTCGACAAAGTCATGGAAAACACCCTACACCGTTGTAAAGAGCACATCTCGGGCCGCTGGACGAAGGTGCAGCGCCTGCAGCCGACTTTGGACCTGTCCAGCCTGGCATACCTGGACTTCCAGAAGGACAGTCTGATAGATCTACCAGATCTGGACGACTACATCGAGCGTCGACGATATCGCGCGACAGTCCGATCTGATGCTGAAGTCCACCTTTCATCTGGCTCGCGGATCTTTTCTCCTCATGATCTCCCGTCCATGAACGACATCAAAGGCCCATATAAGCTGACGAACTTGTTCAGATTCGAGCAGTGGGTCGCGTCTCACCTGCAGCGTGTTGTCGACTGGCACGAAGACCATGATGCCGCTTGCGCTCACGTCGAACATATGATTTACAGGTATCACGACATTGCCTCGACGACCTACAGCCAAAATCCCGAGGCTTTGTCCATCATGGTGCTAACTATCATGGAGCTTTGGATGGCCTGTGATCGTCGCGCCCTTGCAGTCTGCCCTTGGCTGGCTGATTACGACCCTGGTGTGACTGCTGAAACGCTCCAACGTCTGCTCCTCCCTAGAAAGGCACTGATGGCACGTCTTCAGAAGGTTGAGCAGTACCTCAATGCACGCTTCAGGAACTCTCGTCTCCCGCCCAGATACCTGTTTGGCGACCCCCAAGACCGAGAGTGCTTCGCGGTACGATACTTCGATCAATACCCCGGACTCCAAATGAAGAAGATCGAGATCGAAGACCGAGCGGCGCGAAATCGTCTGGCGAAGAAGACAGAGCTCAGATCACAAAAGTCGGTCTACGGAAACTTAATTCTGGCTTATCAGCAAGCCCACTGTGAGTATCACTCTGTTCCTGTCCCTGGTCAGGATGGCCACACCAAGCAAAAGCACGATGACGAAGGATGTCAAAAGTGCCAGCTCAAGAATAAAGCTGCTGCTATGAAGATTTTTGTGCACGAGTGGCCGCTTCCTGAGCATGATGCAAGGGCGAAAGCCGTTTTGTTTGAACTGAACGTGCCAGTCTGGTATGCGGCTTGGCGAGACAGCACTACGTTTGTATCTACAGACATACTGCAGGGTTCGTGGGGAGAACAGAAAGCCAGGTACGATTGGACGCTTCACAAGGACCCTCACCTGAAGGGCGACCTCCAGCAGCTCACTGGCCAACGCGTTGTGCTTTGGTCGAGAACGAAGCCAGTTGTTGGCACGCATTACAAGAGTCAGGCCGTCTCTGACGCGACCGAAGATCGAGTTTGCGTTCGTAATGGCCTGCAGTATGTCTACTACGACACCAACAAGGAGCATTTCATGACCAAGCTCGAGCGCTCGCACGAGCTGAGTGTGGACCTCGCGTACATGCTCCCCGACAGATCTATGGCTCTGAGCAAGTTCATGGTTCGGCCTCACTACTCTCCCGATGGCCCGGATCCCAACACGGTAATAGCATCACAGTCCGACTGTCCTGAGCACATGACGCTCGCCGAGTCGAGTACAAGGAGCTGTGTTCTCTGCCCCTGGGACATGGCATCCAGTGGCTGAACATCCTGTTGCAGCTAGCGGTCCCCAACATCGACTTCAAGAAGGAAGAGACCGCGCTGATCATTCTGCAATGCATCTACCAAGCAGGACCCCAAGGTGGCACTAGCGGTGTCGAGCGAGCAGCGCACCAGATCCTCACGTTCAAGAGCGCCTTCACTAATCTCCTCTTCGAAAATCTTGACGCGGCTCTGTCAAAGATACAGGAGAACTGGGAGTGTGCGAACGCGCTACTCATTTTCACGTCAATCGCCGCACGTGTCCTGTCATTGACCAATTTTACATCGGTGCGAGAAAAGAGCATGACTTTCCTGCGTCGCGCTCGCGATGTCGCGTATGGATGGATGATGATGTTACGGCGGAAGAGTACAGACGCGTTTGACCCTATGGAGCGACAACAGTTTCGTGAAAAGAGCATGGAGATAGCCTTGATCTGCGCTGCAACCTTCGATGCCGACGGCGACAATCTTTCGAATATTTTGAATGCGCCCAACGCCGCACCCATCTTCGTACAATGCGCAGTCATTCTTGCCGAGCGAGGATGGAAGAGCATCAAGAATGGAGGCACACTCATGTCAGTAATTCAGCTCCGCTATCAGCGGATCCTTACCGACACTCATCCCATCTTCGCCTCCTCGAACGTCGGTCTGGACGAAGCGATCAGCACAATCTGGCCAGATTACGGACAGAGCACAGGTGCCTGGAAATCCGTATGTAAGACACTGGACCATTGGATGGCGACTGAAGTCGAACTCGTGAATGGTCATGCCATGCCAGTCCATTACGACACTCTGAGCGGCAGATTTCTGGTCAATGGAAAGCCGCTGATAGCACTCACCTCGACTTACACGGACGATCCACTCTATAAAGCCCTGTTTGGAAAGTGGTCCGTGGAAGTCATGACATCTACAATGCCAGGAATGCATTTCACGGGCACCAAGACTTGGCATGACCACGCTATTCATCTATCTAAGGATCAACACACTGGTCTGTTGGTGCAGGCTATTCACGAGGGCACCACATACGAAGTTCTGCCTACTCATGTGTTCGACCATGCGCTGCCGAGCCACTTTGCTCATGACTATGTTCACTGGTACAACTCAGCAGATGATACTGTTCAGTTCCGGCCCAAGCACGAGCCTTGGAGTCTTTCATCACTGGAGACATGGACTCTGTCTCGACATCCCGCCTCTGCTGCATGGCAGCTCAGCAAGAATGGACAATGCATACTGGGCGCTCGAAGTGCCACTTCACGCCAGCTGTTCAGTGCTCTTTCGTCCTTGGCAGAGCCTTCAATCATGCATCTAGTGGCTGACCTGCAGCATGGCTCGCTCGAGGTTGACATACCGAAGATGCAGCTTGGTTTCTTGCTGGATGCCAGTGCATCGACGTTGCGGTCGCGCGAGCATCGTGGCATGCAAGTCGACACAGACCAGACACTGGACACCCTTATTGGCTTACAGAACAAATTGATGCTTAGATACAGGCACAATACCCAACGCATGGTCCTTGTGCCAGACGGCGTAGTGCACTACAGGAAATCCGGAGATCACATGCATGTCACGATCGACAAGAAATCCATTCAAAAAGTCCATCCCGTGCAGGTTGACACTCGGCTCGGTCGTCTGGTCGATAACGGCAGCATACAATGTAAACTGCAACTATGCTACCTACATGCCTTGACATCGGCACCTCTGCGAGACCCTTTGACCAACTTGACCGGTACAGAGCAGGCCTTGATGATCATTGATTTCTGCGGCTTTCCGATCTTTTGAGCTGCTGGATGAGAATGATCTGTTACTGCTCCAAAAGATCATCCGACTTACACCAGTTCGAGGATTCTACCCGTCCCCGGACTGTCCCATGCTGCAGAAGATTACCTGGGATTCACAGCTCAGCGCTCTGTCCCAGCATGGACGTTTCAAGGAGGCTGTTGAGGACGTGATTGAGCAGGTGCGCCGGTCCAGTGTGTTTTATTCTGGCGCAGGTACGAAGCCTTCACGACTTGCCAAAGTTCTTAAACAGAACAGCTCCGATCGTTCTTTACTCGAACGCGATGCCATTCGAGGCTCTACTTTCAGATCCTTTGGGTTTGGAGCAGAATGCTACTCTACAGCCTTCGACGAGGAGTACGCTGCCAGAGACCGGTGTGTGGCTTCGGAGAGCACTTCCAATGCCGCAATAATCTCACGAATGATCTACACCCGCGCCAACAAACTCTGCTGGTCAAGTCCCGAACCAGAGTCTTCTTGGGCGAAGATCAGCAATCGCGGAAGTATGCCTAACCGTAGCGATCCATTGGAGAGACACATGATGCGATATGATATGTCATGGCTGGAAAATCAGTCATACGCCCTGGAGTATCTTCTGCCTCTGCATGTGATTCTGACGAGAAAGGATGGCTCGACAGTGAATCGATATTCACTGATGATGTGGCTGGCTTCAATGGCATTCGCGCCTGGTCCTGACTTGGTCACGCTGCAAGTGATTGCCTTGCTCCACTCTTCACCTGAATTGCATCAGATCTCTGTTCCGGACCTCCAGGACTGCCAGCCCAAGCTGGGCTTATATTGCAGTACCCCTGAAGCAATTAGCAAGTTGGAAGAGTTCTCACGCGATGCTAGAGTCGCATTCGACCAGAGTCCTGCTGCTGCGATGGAGCCTAAGTCAGGCGAACAACCTAGCCAGACAAAATCGCGGCGTCAAGCTCGGTACGACAACTGGAAGGACAATGCTGCGCGGACTTTCGTCAAGGGCGTCAGATCGCAGTGGCCAAAGGAAAATCCCACGCAGCAGCCTCAGCCTGCCACGCCATCGTTACAGCAGTACACCGGCTACTTGAACATTGATCAAGCCATGTCCCGAGTCCATGAGCTGTTCCGGGCTTTGTGGAGTAACAATGTGCTGTTCAAGTACCTGCAGCAAGTCGAAGCTGCGCTAACGACACTTGAAACCTCGCAACTGTCTTTACCACAACAACCGCGGGGAATACCTGCCCAAGCTGCGAAGTCGCAGTATGTCGGGATTCCAAACAGTAGACTATTCGCTCAGGATGCACCCCAAGTCGGCCAAATATGCCCCAGGCTTCGCGTCGAAAAGATCAACGACCACGAGGATGAACTGAGCAGTCCTACTGGTCACCGTCTTGGTGTGATGGTTCAGCAACTGAAAGCGGCCGCCATCGGTCAAGAGCATCAGTATCTTGATGATCTCGGGAACAGTTTGGATGCTCTGAAGCGCCGTGGATCGTGCCAATATTCGCTACCAACACTGAAGACGCTCCAAGGCCACCTACGTGCGTGCGAAGACTATCGTGCAACACTGTACAATATCATTAACAAGGCCATCGACAAGTCCCTTGGTACTGTGCGCAAGGCCGCTCTCAATCGACCGGTAGTATCACCGACGTATCTTCTGCAACAGCTGGGCCGTGACCGCTGGAGCTTGCTGAGCACCGGATGGCAGACTCTCATTGTCAATTATGGTCTATCACTTTCCGCATTACAGAGAGCCGAGAGACTTCTCAAGACAGCAGAGAGCTCGCAAGATGATTTACGCAGTGAGCTCGCAAATCCTGGACACACGAACTGGGACCCAATGGAGTATCCAGAGACGCTGCTGCTCGAGATCGAGAGCGGAATCACTATTCGCGAAGTTCAAGAAGAGATCGCGCGCGAGATGAGGTCACCAACGTCCGGAAAGAACTCTGTGATGCAGCTGAACATGGGAGAAGGCAAATCGTCAGTCATCATTCCCATTGTTGCAGCGTCGCTCGCGAACGGGTCGCAACTTGTGCGAACCATTGTCGCGAAGCCACAGTCGAAGCAGATGGCGCAGATGCTGATTTCGAAGCTGAGGGCATGTTGAACCGGCGCGTTTACCATCTGCCGTTTTCGCGGGCTGTCAAACTCGACCAGGGCACGATTTCCACCGTGGAGGCAATCTGTCGGGAATGTATGCTCAACGGCGGGATTCTGCTCATGCAACCGGAGCATATCTTGTCCTTTAAACTCATGGGACCAGAATGTTTTATCTCAGGTCGGCAAGAGACCGGCAGAGCGGTACTGCGCATCCAGGATTTTTTCGACAGCTCTGCTAGGGATATTGTCGACGAGAGCGACGAGAACTTCAGCGTTAAGTTCGAGCTGATTTATACCCTTGGTTCCCAGCAAGCCCTCGACATGACTCCAAAGCGATGGATTTACATTCATGAGATCCTCGATCTGGCCAAGCACTACACTTTGCAGATCGTGAAAGACGATCCTCTCGGCCTTGAATTAACCAGTCGTGCTACCGGCGGCTTTCCTCGACTACGCGTACTGAAAGCAGAGACTGGAGATCGCCTAATCAGTTGCATCGCTCGTCATGTCTGCGAGACCGGCCTCTGCGAATTTCCCATCGCAGATCAACCAGAGACTCTGCGGCAAGCCATCCTCGTGTACATCACCAAGTACGATCTACAGCGCGACGAGACTGACATAGTCGAGAAGAGCTCTCTTTGGACAGGCCAGACGAAGATGGTCCTGCTCTTGCTTCGTGGCCTGTTCGCCGCCGGTGTGCTGGCATTTGTACTGGAGCAGAAGCGATGGCGTGTCAATTATGGCTTGACCACACGCACCCCGAGGACGAGACTCGCGGTGCCTTATAGAGCGAAGGATAGCCCCTCGCCGCGTTCAGAGTTCAGTCACCCAGATGTGGTCATTGTCTTCACTTGTATGTCGTATTACTACGGGGGATTGAGCGACGAAGAGCTATTCCTTGCGTTCGGACACTTGTCGAAGTCTGATCAGCCAGAAGCAGAGTACAGCCTGTGGATCAAGGACGTGATGATGCCACATGAGTTCACTACGATGGAGGGCATCAACCTCAAAGATCGACCAACTTGCACGTCTCTTGTTTTCCCACCGCTGAGGCATGCCAAGGGTGCGATTGACTACTTTCTCGGACATATTGTCTTTCCTAAGGAAATGAGGCAGTTTCCCCACAAGATGTCGGGCTCAGGCTGGGACATCGGCAAGGCCAAGACGTTGCCCACGACTGGATTCAGCGGGACTAACGACTCGCGTGCGCTGCTACCGCTGGATGTACATCATCTTGATCTTCCCAACCAGAAGCACACCAATGCACTGGTCCTGGACTATCTTCTGCAGCCGGGTAACGCCGTAGCGATGATGACGATGAACAGCACCAGCGCATTCGCAACAGACGCCGAGCAGCTATTGGCGAACGTGCTCAACCTCGAGCCGTCACCTAAAGTCATCCTTGACGTTGGTGCGCAGATTCTCGAGCTGGATAATCGGGGAGTTGCGCAGACTTGGCTCCAGCTGTGTACCAATTCTCGCATGCAGGCCGCAGTCTTCTGCGACGACAACGACGAGTTAATTGTCATCGACAGGAACGGACGCGACGAACCATTGCAGACCTCATCTTTTGCTACGCGTCTCGACACATGTCTCGTATATCTCGACGAGGCTCATACCCGTGGTATAGACCTCAAGCTTCCTGCCAACTACAAAGCTGCTGTAACATTGGGCGCAGGTCTGACCAAGGATCGACTAGTACAAGCTTGTATGAGGATGCGCAAGCTTGGCAAGGGCCAGAATGTTGTGTTCTGTATCTCTACCGAAATCGAAACCAAGATCCGAGCTTGTACCCATAAGCATCACGGCGAGACACTCGAGGTCGACGACGTCCTCACGTGGTCGATCTACGAGACCTACGAGGAGATCAGACGTGGGATCCCGCTGTGGGTAACCCAGGGACATCGCTTCGTCATTCAAGAGGATCTTTGGTCGGCAGCATACGTCAATGGCAGCACAGTGTTGACAGCCGACAGTGCGTTGGAGTTCCGGGAGCCCGAAGCACAGAGCATGCAGCATAGATATGGTCCTGGACGTGACTTTCAGACATCGTTGACGAAGCTCGAAAAGTCTGAACACCCACGTTTCCAGGCGATCGTGCAGCATTGTCGCTCCTTCGACTACCGCAGCCAAGGCGCGCGTAGACTGCAAGAAGAACAGGAGAGAGAACGCGAACTTTCTCCTGAGGTCGAAGAGGAGAGTTTCATCGAGCGAGCAGCAGCAGCCCACCCAGCTGTGCATCATCTGCATAAGCATATGAGGACCCTTGTGACACAAGGCTACTTGGTATCAGGTTTCAAGGCATGGAGACCAGCATTCGGCGCGTTGGCTGATACTAGTATGGCGAAAGACTTCAAAGATCTTGCTAAGCTCAATCGGTTCCCTGGGCTACTAGTCTCGACGGACTTCTTGCGGACCGTCAAGAAGACGAACGAAGAGTACGTCTCCGACATCTACCAGCGCCCAGTCCAATGGATTCTGAGCGTCCGCAAAGCCGCACATCACCCTGCCGTGGACAAGCTCTTTATCATCAGCCCGTTCGAGGCACAGCACCTCTTAGCAGAGGCCATGCTCTCGGAAAAGGTGGCCATGCATTTGTACAAGCCGCGCTGCCACATTGGACATCCGTCACTCGATAAGCTGGACTTTTATACCATCAGTGGCCGACCACTACAGCTTGAGGTTCCCCAGTCCTTGATAGTGCAGCTCAACGTCTTCGCTGGCCAGTTGTACTTCGGTTCTTTCGATGAGTACCTTGGTGTCTGCGAGTTCCTACAGCTTTCTGGTCATGCCGCGAAGGTTGGCATGAAGGTCGACAGCGACGGTTTGATTCGAAGCAATGGACAGGCGCGAATTGGTGCTGGCCTGCGCTTGAGCGAGAGTCCCGTATCTTTCGTGCGAGAATTTCTGTCAAAGGTGAGGCGGCATGGCGAGGACATAGCGAGGACGCACTTTGGACAGTTGTTGGATCGTCAGCTGTTGAGAGAGGAAGATTTTGAGCAGGATGGCGACGCTGTGGTATAAGCGCAAGGTCAGCAGCTATTGCAATGTGCTTCTCAGCGGATGAATCTGCTAGAACAATCAACCAGATTGACGTGGCGTTCCAAGAGGTCGCCGCGGCGTCATTGTCGATAACTTCTACTACTAGATCATTGCGCATTCAGATTTCCTGCCTTCTCTTATGCTCCTGCTCGATGTCGTGAAAGCTCTGGCTTTGAACTACATCCCCACTCTGATTGGCTACCTCCCGCCAAGCGTCAGCTGCAGCGCTAAAAGAGTCCACGCGTCTAGCATCTTGCTCTGATCCCCTCTTCTCATGATCGCAAACTCCTCGGCAGCCACCACTCCGGCCTTCCGTCTTCCTCGTCCCTACGTACGTGACGGCTAAAGCGCTTTGATTATCGTGAGGTAGAAGTCCTGCGCGGGGTCGTGACGAAAACATGAGCTGTCTATGGACTTTGCGAGCAGTCACGTGCGTGTGTCCCTTGTTCGTGCCACGCACCCGCTTGTACTACTTCGTAATGGCCGTGTGCGTGCTTACGCACCTTCATTAGACCGTAACGTTCCTTGAAACAGAGGCAAATTGCGACCGTAAGCCTAGGTCGTTACGAAGCCACGGAGATAGCAGCAGGCAGCCTTAGCGGATCGAAACCTGGACTGTAGGTAACTTCACAAAGTGTACTGTACCGGTAGGTCGTCGAGGTTGTAAAGTCGATAGGCTTCATTTCAGTAAACCTCATTTAGGTTGAGGGCCGGCAGATACCGCTAGTATAGAGCTCTAACTAACGGTTTAATTTATCCTATTAGTTATAACTCTGAAGCATCATAGTACCTACTAGTAGTACTAGTAAGCCGGATATACTGGAAGTATTAGTATCAGCTATAATAACTTAAATAGACCTAATAGAAGTTTCCTATAGGTCTACTAGGGGTATTATACTACTTGTTAGGGAATTTCGCAATATATAGTACGCGTACGACCTACTAGTCGTAGGTAAACTATCTAGCCGCTATAACACCTACGTCAATACCCAGTCATCGACGCTCCTTATCAGGTCGAAGCTCCGAGGCAATGGAGTCTACTACCGCTACAACTATGAAAACACTTCAGACGGCAATTTCGAGCGCTTCGTTGTGCAAACATCTCAAGATGGCTACGACTTTAGTGGTAATAAGACCGTGCTCACCCGTGAAGTTCTGTGCGCTTCTGTCAACAACAGCTGTAAGCTCGAGAGTACGACTTTTCTCCCGAATCCAAGCACAGGCGATTTCGTTATGTGGGCTCATTTCGAACGCGCTGCCGGCTATACTCTCGGTCAGGTGGCTGTGGGTAAGTGAAATCTGATCTTACGGGTTGCATTGAAGCATACTAGAACTTTTCCAGCACACGCATCTCCTGGGGGAGAAATGACTTTCGATGGAACGTTTCGTCCGCTTGGAAACGATTCTCGTGATATGACCTTCTTCGCAGACGGGAATAATGCTTATCTGGTAACCGCTACGAATTCGAACCCCGACAATAACATCTACTCCCTCGATAGCCAACGGACCAATATTTCGCAACAGGTGGCGACAGTCAATGTTGACCAACGTCGGGAGGCTCCTGCGGTGATCAATTCTGATGACCGATTTCTACCTATACACTTCCAGAGCCTCCGGATGGCTGCCAAGCCAGCCACAGTACATTACCGCACAAGATATGGCTGTTCCATGGAGCGACCCAGTCAACTTCGGCAACACAGCAACGTTCTGTGCCCAGTCGGGCAATGTCAATGAATTGTCGAATGGCCAATATGAGATGCAAGCAAACCGATGGTCCGCGAAATGGTAAGATGTTCATCAGAAGTACACGCAGCTGTGCTTGAGTGGCAATGTCTCCAGACGATTGAGTCGCCTCATGAGGCGGCTTGGACACTTCCCGGCAGAGTCGTGTGGAGTACCTCTAGGAAAAACACGCTGTCAACTCTATCTTTCCTGCGGACTCTGCTCTCTCTAAATTTGAGCCTGTACTGACAGTTCGACCATTAGGCCTACCCCTGGTGGACCGTCGCGCTCTTTGATGCTTCCAATCTCTTTAAACGGCGGGGAATTCTCTTCGTATCACTTCTATTCTACAGTAAAATATTCCGATGACATCGATACTGCTGGGCAAGCGATCTATGGTGTCCAGTCAGGCCGAATACTTTTCGTCGGTAAGCCATCTTGGTCGAGCGCAGGTACTGAAGACATTTCTCTCGCCAACGACGGCATTCAAAATACGCCTAACCGCTTCTTCGTTCCCAATGCTGTACCATTCTGGTATCTTATTGACCTTCAGGACGCACATGTCATCTCTCGAGTCGACTTGTCAACCAACCTGATGCACGGTTCAGAGACTTTCTACCGCTTCACGGTCGCTGGAATCACAAATAACAGCACCTGGACAACCCTCATGGACCAGAGCAACAACACAGACGTCGGCTTCAAGCCCTCATCCCCAGATTCGACAGAGAGATTCAGATACGTCAGGATCAACGTTGACGCGGTGATTAATAACGTTAATGGTAATGCTGCGAACGAGACTGTGGGCCTTTCAGAAGTGAGAGTGTATGGGAACTAGAGCTTCGTGAGGATATATAATGCAGTAGCAAAGCAATATCTCGTTTGGAGCAACAGATGGATGGTACATTAGCCTTGCACGAGATATGTCCACACGAGCACTTTTAGGGCGTTTTTCACGTGATACCTTGGCAACGCTCTGAACAGGGGTGAGTGAGAGCACTAGCCTCCCTGCATTTACAGAGAAGCTCGGCATATATCAAACATTAGCATTCAAAGAACAACAATCCAAATACTCATCGAGATGTCTGGACAAACGCTCTTTCCTGGCGGTGCTCCCGGCTCTCCATATCATCATCAGCCTCTATATCAACCTCCTTAAAACCTCATCCAACTTGTGGACATTCGGCGCCTCTTTCTGCGCGTCATCCATATCAATCTCAAGCTCCTCCAGACTGACATCTAGATCATGGGTACCCAACGGCTCCGCCGCCAACTCTTGAACCTTACCCGCCAAACCCGGTGCCCGATTTTGCCTGGTGGCCGACACCACAGCCTGCTTATGAGCCACCACGAATTCCGGCTGTCGCAACGCCACCTTGTCAACTTCAAGTGGTGTGTACGCCCCTGAAATCTTGACGTGCAGTAGACCTAGTCGGAGCTGCCGCCTAATCTGCGGCAACTTTATCACATCGCTATCACGGGACCTGATCAAACGGTCCGGAGATGTCTCATCGACGTCTTTAAGTGAGTTTCCCACATCGTATGCCATGTAGATCGCTGACGAGAGTATAGGAGCAGCAGGGAGGCGTGGCTGGCACAGCGAAGTTCTGTGAGCCTACCGGGCAGCGGTCCTGTCGACGATCAGGCAGTAAGTCTTCATCAGCGCAAACATCATCAAGACGTGTCACATCATGGACCAACTTTCTCAAAGGCGGCCGAACGAATACACAAAGCGCCGACATACAGCCACACATACTAAACCTGAACGTCAACCCACCAGACCCAGCCACGCCAACTCCAGCGAATGTGACGGAACCCCAACCTGTACACTCTACCTACGGCAACATGGGATGTGGGAGGCCACCGCATGGTATATCACCATCCACAGCCTACTCACACTCTCCGCCGGGTCATAGACCGCCGTCTTCAGTACACGGCTACGGAAAAATTTCATGAGCAGCACAACAACCTACAATGACGCAACAGCAGCTCGCTGACGACAACGACATGATGTCAATGCCGCCACAACCTCCATCACAGCAACCCAAATTAACACCTCAATAGCTCGCTGACCACAACGAGATGAGATGATGGAGCGACCTCATGCGCAGCAACCACCAAATGGATGCTGCGCAGCTCGCTCTGCCATAACGAGCAGATGGGGCAATCCCTGAGCGAACACTCACCACGTCCAGACTCCTATGAAGCACTCCTGGTAGCAGTCAAGCAAGCAAGTACATGCCTGGTTTCCACAGCAGCAAGCAACACGCATGCAGGGCTGCCACCAGTGAGCATCATCGTATACTCCATCGTCTGCCTGCACTGTCAACCATCGGATGACTTTGCAAGCAGTCTTGAGATCGAGATTTGCTTTCTATCGCGTTAGGCATGTACATAAATACCGGTATAATACTCTTATAACTACCTTTATAGTCGAAAATACTGCGGGTCTATATTATGTAAAAAGTAACTGCTATGTCTACCTATTATTATTGAAACATACTCCTATGTTTATATAATGTGCAAAAGTACTATAAGTCCTTATAACTCCTAACCTATTAACTAACTAGCTGTGTATAAAGGGTGCAAAGATAGGTGCAAAGGTAATTATAGGTGCAAAAAGTAAATCCCTTACACCTATAACCTAGTTAGTTATTGTTACTATAGATAATCAACTTAGAAACAAGATAAGGATAGGATCCGATATTTCTCCTCTACTCCTACATAAGTCTGTCTATCTTTTATCTTTACCTCTCGCAAGGTGAAGTCTAGCTTCATGTAGCTACGATAAAAGTTACCGGGACATAGGAGTATGTTTTAACAATAATAGGTGGACACGGCAGTCGCTTTTAACATAATGCGGACATCATAGTATTTTCCGACTACAAAGCTAGAAGTAGGAGTATTCCACCGACATGAATACTACACGAGGCATTTATACCCACATCTGTGCTACTGACGCTTGTGACCGCTCATCGTGTAGGCAGCACGCACAGTCAGCACGGCTCTCCAGGCGACCTACTAAAGACTTCGACAGAACAAAAACGACGCTTCGCGACAGTACACTCCTCACGTCGTGGTCTGCACCGCAGGCAGCCACCTTGCCCAGATCGTCACAACGTCGTTCATCTGGAAGTTGACTCAGCGACGCGTGTGCTGTAGGAGGCCTGGCGCGCTCTTTCCATCCTCTCCGCGCCAATCTGCAATCCCCGGAGCCGAACGAGCGCAGTGCTGCACAAATCAACTTCATCACATGTACATGGTCTATATTATAAATGACAGTCTATCTTCATCATTACCGAAGCGTCATCCAATTTCTCAGTGCCACTGCTAAGGTGACGGCACTCCAATTTCGTCACGTCTATCATCCACCTATCGCACCATCATTTCCAAATGTCTCGTCAAGAGGCATGTCAAACACTCCATCAAACGTCATATCGTCATCAAATGCAAATTCGTGGCCATCAGTCGCCGGTAAGCCATCGCAGGCTGCAGCAGCAGAAGCCATGGCGGCATTCCAGTCGAAATCCATGGCCGTAGTATCTGGGAGGATATCATCCTGATCAAAAGTGGTAGAGTTCACCATCTCCATCATCTCCGCTTCGCTCATAGTGCGGCCTCCAGGTAGCTCCCAATTGTTCTCGCCCGGTGTGAAGTCAGGCAATTGAATCTGTGAAGTCAAGGCATCATTGCTGAACAACAAAGAAGCGCCGACATCACCGCCGAGGAACTCCACCATAGCACCTGTGCTTGTTGTCGTCGCCTCCGGCATGTCAAGGAGCGACGTGTGCACTGCCTGCGGCATACTCCCACTGTCCTCCCATGCCCGAGTTGTCGTCTCGAACAGCCGAGCTTGAGCGATTGGTAGCTCATACTTGTGACGCTTCAAGTATGAGGGCGACTTCGAGGCCGGTAATGAACATGTGACCTCGTCTGGTGCCTCCATACTCGCCAGCAAGTTCAAACTTCGCGCCCGCGATCTTGCAGCCAGCACATCTGGGTCCGCTCTCGTCTTACCACAGGGCTCTTTCTTCTCGTGTTTTGCTGAGCAAAACCCATTGCGTTGATGATCACGATCTTCAAGACCCCACGGCGTCTTCATAGTTTTCGCTCGATTCTTAGCGGCAGTGGCTGGCCTGCTGTTCCCCCCGACACAATTGATGCGGTTCAACTCTTCGGCGACACGTGGGTGGAGATTTTGATGACACCATCGCCAGATCTGTGGCGATTCTGCCGAGCTTTCCTCGATCTCGCTGACGTCGATGAGATTATCAGAGCAGATTGTGTGCTTGCAGGCCTGATCGTCGCGGACTAGGACAGCTGCTTCAGACAGAAGTATGTACATCTTCTGAAGGGTGTCACGTGCTTGCTGATACGGTCCTGGTCTCGTTGCGGCGTCAGTCGCTTGAGCACCGCTCTGCGCTGCATTGTAGGCTTGCAATTGCACCGCAAAAGGAATGCGAAGGCCAAGGTCACCATACGTCTCAAGATCCTCGGGAACCTCCATTCCTTGCCCACCAATCGCTGTAGGGATGAAGTTCAGGCCGTGTGCTTTCTTGAAGAGGTCCAACCATTCTGCATTGTCCGCAGCGGTCTGGTTCCATGAGTCTTCACTGTCGTACAATACCAACCTTGCTTGATTCTGTAGCATCTCATCTGTCATCACGATCCCCTTCTCCGACATCTCTTTCGCGTACTTGCCCAGTCTGACGGTGAGGATCTCCCAGCAGGTGGCTTTTCGATCGCAGCCGACTCCTTCATGTAAGGCCAGCGAACCTGTGCGGGACTGTCCGTGATCGTGAGCGTCTCCATTCTTGCTGAGGTCTCCAAGGCGCCACGTTGCTCTGTTGGTTGCAGAGAATGGATTCGGGCTAATAGACTCCATGCCGATAAGATATGGCGGCATCGCGTTGGTAACCTGAGCAGCTACAGCTGGATCTAGTCCTCTGCAGCCCTTCCAGGCAGCCATGCGCGCTCCTGCTTTGAAGTGAGCGGTCAGATGATCCACCCTCTCTTGCCAGACAGTGAAACGTTGAGCACAGAAGCCACATCGACTGTTGATGCTTACGGCTATCGACTTCCAGCTGTCCATTGATGTCGTCATCTCGCAACCATGCATGAGTCGAAGATGCTGTCGTAGGTGATCTTTCCGATAGAATGTCCTAGCATCCAGGCCTTTGTCCTCACATTGGCGGTGGTTATGAGTCTCGAGATGGTCGCTAGAAGGGTTGTGTAGACCGCAGTACACACATTGCTTGTTGCCTGACTCCTGGTCTACAGTAGTGGGTCCGCTCGGGGCACATATCCATTTCTCAAGCGACAAATGCAGGGATTTCTCGTGACGCGTCCAGTCGTATTTACTTTTGAACGTATCCGTGCAGAACGTACACTGGAATATCCTCTTGCGGTCGTCCGACTGCTTACGGCCAACTGCTGCTGCGGTAGGTCGTCGTCGGCGACGCCTGTTCTTCTTGCCAGCCAAGCTAGAGCTGAAGGAGCTGAAGGAGCCATGCGTGGAATGCGACGACACGTTGGAGTTGGAAAAGGCAGCGCTCGATGCTGAGAGTGACGAGGTCTGACCCGTCTCCTGGGAAGTCGTTGAAGGAGCCCCGCGATTGGAGAATCCTGAGCCGTTGCTCGAGCCTTTGCGCCGCTTGCTAAGACGGCCGAATGTGGAAGGCGAAGCAGAAACGTCATCTTCGAAGTACTCGCTGTTGGCCACGGCGTTGGCGATATCTGTGATAGTCGCAGGCTCATTCTCCGGTGGTGAGTGCTTCCATCTCTCAAGAGGATTTAGCTCGTCCCATGGCTTGTCTGACAACCGCGGTATGTCCATCGGAGCAGAAGGGGGCCTCATTTGCAACTTTGGCTTCGCTCTTTCGGTCGCCTTCCTGCGGCGTCGGGCGTTGGCAAGCCAATTAGCGATCTGTGAAGGCTTAAGTTCTGTTTGCCTCTCGAGCTCAACTTTCTCATCCTCAGTCGGATATGGGTTATCGGCATGGGCATCTAGCCAATCTCTGAGAACCTTCACCGCCTGTCGAGGAAACCTAATGCCGTTGCGTTTTGTACTGCCAGGTGCATCGTCTTTGAATGAGTAATTACCAGTACCCTTCGACTTCAGTGGCTTGATGCCAGTGAGAGTACCATGCTCTTTGCACACATCTTCATCGATGAGGTGTAACGTGTCAAGAAGAGTGCCGGTGTTGCTGTCTCCTGCGCAATTGATTGACTCCAGTGTGCCCGACTTGACGAAGCTACATTCCCGGAACAGATTGATGCAAGCATTACAAGATGGCTCTCCGCGCTGCATGTAGCAGTCCAGTCGTCGTTGGCGGCAGTAATCGCATGGCTTTTCAGGACGTAGAAACCTAGGAATCCAGTTTTCAAAGCGTGAATAGTCGGGCTCTATGGTCTCGAGAGCAGGCGCTGGCGCCACGGCCTCCTGTATGTCCCAGTCTTCGAGGAAGCCATTGCAGGTACATCTGCATCCGCATATATCAATATCGTACCGGCCGCGAAATCTCCAAGCAGCACAGTCTTACATTGTGGCATCTGGATGTATCTGACAAAAGTCTGGCCGGGTAGACTCAGTTGTCAAAGGTGCATCAGCATGGCTGTCTGGCAAGGCAAGCAGGTGTGCAAGATCTTGGTTCTCCAGGTCGCCCTCGAGTTCTTCTACGATGGTGGTCATCCTAGTCGCTCAGCCAGATAACCGCCAGCGGGGTCTTTCACTCTCCGTGAGTTGTAGTAAGGCGTAGGCACACACAATGAGAGATGGAAGGGCGCGGGGACGGTAAGATTCAAGAGGCACGACTTTCGCAACCAGACTCTGGTCTCCAATGTCCCTTTTTCGACTACTGGATGCTCACCGCCGCAGTACACAAGTACGCACGCCCTGTAGACTACAGATCGTGGAGGATGACAAGTGGGTGCGAGACCGGCGCTGAGATCTGATTAGCCCGACGGCGAACCAGACTTTTGACCTGAGAAGAAGTCGTTTTCCGTTGGCATCGAACCGAACAGCGCATATGCAGACAAGCTGCGACCCGGTCACCAGAGCAAGGAGATGCGACGTACAGAGCTGCGTGAGAAGGTATATACGTGTGGTCTTGTGGCAGCTTTTCGCAGGCATCGATTGACAAGAGGGATAGGACAATTCCCCCCGACCTTCGACTTCCAAACTTCTGGCACGGGAGAACTATCTGATAATATTGGCGAGACCAGGCTTCCTTGGTTGCCTGAGCAGAGCGAGGACGCAGTGTTGCCTGCGCGTGCTGACCAACCATCGACGACGCAAAGTCTAGGTGGGGGCAGCGCCGAGTCTGACTAATCAATCAAATCCCATCAAATGGTGAATACCCGTCCGCAGCCCTCCACTGCACTTGGGTCCTCCCAGCTAGACGGCTCATCAAATTTTCAGTGATGACTAAGATTGGGCCCCCCTGCCAGATCATTCTCTGAGTAATACACCCCCAGCTGCCGGCCAAAGCAATGATTATGCCGCGAATGGCTCGGAGTAGATTCCACACCGCCCGTATCCAGTTCGGGTCTTCGAATTGTTGCTGGAGACCGTCCATCTGCTACTCGCGGCCCGTACATGCTAGCCCCGGCGTGTCCATCACACTGATCTTGTATGAGACTTGCGCTTCCCACTTGCCAACCTCAATAGAATGGCCGGAACGCTAGCCATCGCTCTGGAGCAGTCCACACGTGAAATGATAATGCGGCTGCAAGTTGCTATGCTATAGCCCTCGAGGAGAGCGCATACACCTCATATGCTCTTGGAGACGACCAAACAGGCTTCCCAGCACTACATCCCTTTTACTTCCGATGAACAGCTGCTGTCAGAAGATGCTGTACCTCCTCATACTGATCGCCCGTTATACCCTATTACAACTTCTCCTCAACCCAGAAACTCCAACATCATCCTGTTAAACTCCTTAGATTTATGCATGGGTGGCAAATGCCCAGCGCCTTCCATCCTCCCGTACTCAGCTCCTGCAATCCTACTGGCCACATCCTTCAACAAGCCCGGACTCACAGCACTGTCCTCACTCCCAGCGACAATCAAACACTTCACATCCCTGATCGCTCGGACCTCCTCCCCATAATCATAATCCCGGATAGTGTCCGCGAGGGTCTTATACCCACCCAACGAGCAAGTCTGGACATGCAACAAGGCCTCAGCCCGGATAGCGTCATCTTCAGGCCTCTCCCCAGGAAACCAGCGATTGACAGTCGCATGGCATAGACGATATCCTTGTGACTGCGAGTCTTCTTCGAACATCTCTACGCGCTGAGACCACAGTGCTTTCGAGGCTTCTGGTGTTGTGATGCCTGGTGCGGCGATCGAGATGATCTTGTCGACGTCTTGGGGGTACATCATGGCATATCTCAGCGCCAGTACCCCGCCTATACTGCAGCCGATCACTGCGTGTAGATGGTTCTGCTTCGTTGTTGCTTCCACGAGCTGATGCATATGCTTGGCGAGGTCGTCCATGTGGAAAGACACATTGTCGTGAGAGGGAGCCGGACTCTTATTGTGGCCTATGTGGTCGTAGCGGATGGTTGTGTAGCCAGCATAGTTCAGAGCTTTGACGGTTCGGTCGTACATGTGTAAATTAGACATGAGTGCGTGGCATAAGAGGACATAACACTCTGACTGGTGCTTGGACTGTGGACCCTCGATGAGGGTATAGTAGTCGATGCCTTCTATGGCAACTCTTTGCTCTGTCATCTTGAATATAGCTGTGGTCCTTCGTGTCGTGGTGAGCACTTGGAGTGATGATGCCTTTTGTGATTCTCAGCGAGAGCGGAGATAGAAGCCGGGACTCGTGGTTCCACACGATATGTTAGAGCAGTAAGCAAGATGTTTTCACCTACCGCAGAACAGAGAACTGTGATACGATCAGCGAAGAGCTCAACATGGACCCTCAAAGGTAATTGAGGGGTATCGTAATCAGAATAGTCGTCGCATGACTCGTCAGTAAATCGCGCGTTCTCCATTGGCACTCTCATCGCGAGCAGCATTCCCACCTCGCAGGCCCAGAGCTTGCATGCCTTCTCCCAGACCATCGTATACGCCACCACTGAAGCCCTGCACGAGATATACTCCAACTTCTCGCATGGAGTCACCGACCTTGCCCTCGTTCATGGCGCAGACGCTTGCTGCCAGTGTCAGCGTCCGCTTACCCATTGCATCTGCTAGAAGCATGCTCTGTGCAAGTATGCGATCGCTTATCTTGTGCTTCCGGTCGAGCTGATAAGCTTGCCGAAGGAGAAGCTGAAGATATGGTAGCACGAAGCTAACGATAAGGAAGATGTATAGGGTCGCGGCAGCCACCCATCGATGCAATATCGATTGTCTTGCTCTTGCTGTTGGTCCTGTTCTCCGCACTCTGCCGGAATGTGTTCGCAAGAGAGCATCCTCATCTCGATCCCGAGAAACACCTATTGCTCCTGGCAAAGCTTCTCTTATACTCTCCTCCTCTTCTGGTGACATAGTCGACGGCAGACCTCGCAGCATGCATGCAACACCATCGACGTATTGCCGTCGTACCAGATGCGAGCTCGGTGCATGGAACGACGCTTCTTGTGAGGCAAATTTGAGGATGTAAAAGCCTTGATCCGCGTACCTCCAGTTGATACCGCTTCTCGACTCGTGAATCTGAGTTGGTGTCGTGCTGCCGGAGCTGGAGGGCCTACTCGGTGGCTCGCTCGAAGGCAAGGATTGGAATATGTCGGGCTGGTCGTCCGCGACATCAGGTTCGTCCGCGTCGTAGTGGTACGATGGTGGTGGCGTGATACTATCAATGCTCGATTGGCTGAGTGGTCTGATGTGTCGGACAGGCGGTGCATCACACTGCGACAGCGTTCGTCTCAATGAGCGAAGTTTGGTCGATAATCGGCGCTGTATCAGTCCTGGCAAAAAGGTGTACAGTGCAATGGCGGGACCAGAATTGTCGCTCGAGCTGTCTCCGGAGAACCTTGTGTCATGCCAGGGAGAGGACATGGCCAGTGTTCCATGCAGAAGAAGGAAGTGATGTTGAGTGTGTCGGGCGCAATGCTTAGTAAAAAGATGATGCAGGATGAAGGAGAGGGAAGAGAGTCTGTTACCTACAGAATGCTTTGAGCTCGAAACTCAACGCAAGATATTCTCATACCATTGCTCCACAGACAGCCGAAGCATGTGAAGGACTGTTGGGGATAGTCCCTGTCTTTCCCGAGCCGAGCTCACATTAGCGCGATTAACGGGGTCTTTTCTGCGGACTTTCGGCCTATAGCAGCGCGTAGAAACATCTCACGTGTGTCCAACCTCAGGCAATTCGTAGCATGTCTGCTGGCCTAATGCTTGCTTCCATGGATGGCGATAACGATATCGGCGGAGTGAGACTTGGCGGTCAGTGTTTGGCCTGGGCATTGCGCAAGTGAAGTTGCTTGTATTGGCCCGCTTAGCCATCCTGAGGCCATGGTCGTCGATAACACTTGGTAAAGATGGAAGATCCCCCAAGCGCTTGAAGATCTCGGCATCAAAGTTGTCGAGCGATCAGCTGTCTAGCAGTCCAAGTATGATCTCAGGCAGACTTGAAACGCCCTGCTTGTTGATAGCAGACACTGGCACGGCTTTCAATTTACTCCGCCAGGCATTCTTCTTGCCACTCGGATGCTCTTCTTCGCCAACTTGGACCTTGGCCAGATATTGCTGTAATCGCTGAAAGTTTCCTTGCGTCTCAGGTAAGTCCGCTTTGGTGGCGACAACCAGCCACGGCTTACTGCTGATCGGCGGCAGTAAGAGTGGTGGCAGAGCTCTACCAGCCGGCACGTTGAGGACGTTGTCTCCACCGAGCTTCTCAGCAGACTCCGGCTCCATGCCTGGAGAAATGGAGCTCTCGAAAGGCTTGAATGACAGCACTCCGTCTTCTTGTGGTTGTGTACGTTCCGTGTCTGCGTTCAGCTCTTGCTCCCGGATCTTTTCGTATTCGCCGACCTCGCGCCATAAGCCGTTCAGGGCATCTATGGCATCGCGTGCGGACAAGTCCAGGACAAAGGCCAAGACCGATGCTCTTTCAATGTGTCGTAAGAAGCCGAGACCAAGTCCACGATCGAGGTGTGCACCTTCAATGAGTCCTGGAATGTCTGCGATCGTGAAGTTCGTTCTCGGTTCCTTGCGACGGCCTTTGATGTCTAGTGTGGGTCGTCCAGTATAGGAATCTAGGATCACAGTGCCGATATTGGGATTCAAAGTGGTGAACGCCCAACTACCGATTCTAGTCCGGGACTTGGTCAATGCTCGCAGGAGAGTCGACTTGCCAGCGTTCGGTAAGCCAACGAGGCCAACGTCAGCCAGCAGCTTCAGCTCGAGCTGAAGATTGATGCGCATGCCGTCGTCACCTTTCGTAGAGAACTTCGGTCGTGGTAAAGCTCGTGTGACGAAGTGCGGATTGCCTAGGCCGCCCATGGCGCCTGCAGCTAGCAGCATTGGAGTCTGCATCGGCTTATCGAGATCGAGTCGTAGAGGAGCTGGAGGCTGTAGCGAGGTCAGAGCACTCTTGCGCGCCCGTGGAACGCGAGGAAAGTCGGCGCTGCTGAAAGCTTTGGGGAGAAAGCCTGGATAGATCAGGAACTTGTCACGCTGGTATGGCTGCAGCTCTCCTTCTTCGTCACCACCCCGTCCAGCAGCCAGCTCATCAAGACGCTGTTGCTCAGCCAACGGATCGACTCGCGACAGCTCCCTGACCACAGTCCCCACAGGCACTGTGATCAGGATGTCTTCACCTCTTGCGCCACCCTTCAGACTGCCTTGCCCGTTCCTGCCTCTGCTTGCTTTGAGGATACCGCGTCTGGCGAGCTTGTGTAGGCTGTTCTCTCCCTTAATGGCTTGAATATACACTGACCCTCCCGTGCCGCCATCGCCACCATTGGGAGGCCCATTGGCAATGTACTTCTCGCGCACGAAGGAGATGCAGCCATGTCCTCCGGATCCTGCGCTGACTGTCAACGTACAGGCATCCGTGAAGGGAGCTGCAGAGTAGTCGCTTGGTGCGGGATCGAGGTGGTCGAGCTGGTACACGTCTGTGTCTTCCTCATGATGGCGCGCCGAGGTAGTGGTGGACTGACATTTTGGGGGAGGAGACCGCAGCACGCGGCAATGCCGCAATGTGGTGGTGGCTGCGGGTCTCCATGTGCTATCTGGATACAGGAAAGGGGCCCAGCTGTTGGAGATGGCTGCTCTTCGGAGTGCGCAGCAAGACATCGATGGAAGTTGGGACTTGCCGTGTCGACTGCTGGCGAGTGTTGGCTCCAAGCAGGAACAGGCCGTAATCCACAAGCCAGCACAGCTTGCAGCAGATTTGATTGGTCATTCACGCGTGCCTCGGTGAGGCTTAAAGTTTCACGAACTATGAACGATCGCGAGCAACATCTTTCCCCGCAGCCTCCTAATCACATGTCGCTGAGCAGTCAGAATCGGCACTGGTCTCTTTCGTGAAGTGAGTCCGCGAAGAAAGAATACATATAAGACGACTTTCCTTGTCGAAGATCCCCAGCACCCTCGTCATATCACCCAACCACGCATAAGCGAGCCCCGTCACCCGTCAGATCCACCTGAGCCAACCATGGCGACCAAGATGTTTTTTAAGCCCGCATTACTGTTCGCGCTCACAGCCGCCCCTGATCGCTTCAGGGAGCCTCTACTTGCCCAATTGAGGCACTTTGTGTCGACCGTCAACATCTCCAGACTTCTCACGACATTGAAGTGGCTCGTGGCAGTGGGTCTGATCAGAGACGTCAACACATGGCTGTCAGAGTGGGCGCAAAACAACTTCAGATTCCAGTCAGAGAAGCACCGATATGACTGGCCGAACGAGATCGCCCTCATCACTGGCGCCACTGGAGGCTTCGGCAGCCTCATGTCGAAAGAGCTGGCCGCAAAGGGTGTCAAGATCATTGCTGTCGACCTTCGCGATGATCTGCCAGCCGATATGAAGAGCAATCCCAAGATCCACTATTATAAGTGCGATATCACCGAGAAGCAAAACGTGGCAGAGCTGGCCCAGAGGGTTCGATCGGAGCACGGCGACCCAAGCATATTGATCAACAATGCTGGTATTTCAGGAGACGGTAACATCTTTGAACAGACCCAAGAGTCATTGGAGAAGATCTTCAAGATCAATGTCATCAGCCACTACTACACCGTGCAGGAGTTCCTCCCAGCTATGGCACGAAACAAGAAGGGCCACGTCGTGACGATCGCATCAGTCGCCTCATTTATCACACCACCTGGTCTCGTCCCATACGCGAACACCAAGGTCGCAGCTCACGGCTTTCACGAGGGAGTCCGACACGAAGCTCGTGTGTTCTACAATGCGCCAGAGATCAAGTTCAGTGTCATCCATCCAACTTTCGCCGCAACACCGATGACGGCAGCATTTGAGTCAGATCTGCGAAAGGCCAGGGCCAAGGTCATCAAGCCGGAGATGGTCTCCAACGCTGTCGTGAAGCAGATCCTCAGTGGACGAGGCAAGCAGGTCATTATCGCGCCAGGAACTTCCGCGTTGGTCTACCTGCGAAGTCTCCCATACTGGATATCGAATTTCGGTCTCCAGGCGGCCGACTCGGGTATCAGGAGATCGTTGGATCGCATGGCGCTGAAGAAGAGCACGTAGGTTGGGTGGCATTGAATTTGAATTGTTTAGCATAGGGTGTTTGGACATGAAAGTTAAGCGAGATTCCCAGGATTTAGACCATAGAGTCCACCAGACGTAGCACAGATACAGAATCGAAACCAGAAAGATTACCAGTCAGCTTAACATCAATGCCAAGACGGGCCTGTGTTACAATCTTGACCGGCGCGTGCGGTTGCGGCGGCTAGTGTGGAGACTGTGTTTTCATCGGCACGGACACGCGCACGCGCCTGCCCTGTCCGACGCAAGTCGTTCTTTCCACTCGCCACGACAACCACCTTTCTTCAACGTCAATAATTGCCCGCTGTAACGACTTTCGACCGCAACACGCACCAGGGAAACCGTGCGACTTTGCGATGGGATGATTGCAGTCAGCGACTGCCTGCCTTAAGCACGCTCATGGACCAATCCTTCGACCTATTTTGTCTCCCATCTCTTATGCACAGCCCCGAAACGTGCAGCTCCTCTGCAGCATGCGGCACTCGATGCCCAATTTTGGGACGACAGGCGCGTGGCAGCTCCAAATTAGAGACATGTTGCAGCATCACACTTTCTTCTTGCTCCTAGGACCCCAACAAGGCGGACTGTTCTTGTTATTCCCTCTGCATTCAGTGGCTTGGGCTGCTGTGTCGCCATGATGTTGGGCGCCTCTGAAGACATGCACGAGGAAGAATGGCGCGATGTACTGCGCTTGGTTGCAATAACGTCCACTTTCCACTCTTGATAGTCAATCACTTCAGGTCTATGTGCACAACCGGGATTCGCTTTTCGTAACCTCCTTGTTGCCTTGCGTCTTGGTTCCTGCACCGCAGGCAAATGATGGTGCTCTACCAGCATCTGCTGCTGTGGCCGTTTCTCGTTTTGCTGGGAGTGAGGTGCGCGGCAGTCGCAGGTTGTCTGGTCCACCTGATTGATGGTCGATCGAACGTCTTGACTGACGTTCTACAGTTTCGCTCCGGACGTCGCCCACTGATCCAGGATCGCGCCACTCTCATGTCGTTGCTGCAGTGCCTGGTCAAGAGCCGTCCGGTAGAGCGTCGAGCTACGAAAACGATATCGAGCTTCCCTATCACGGCGCCCAGAGGCATCTGCACACTTGCGACGCCTGCAGCAAATGGCTCCAGGAATCACTTGTCGTGCTCAATAATAATCAAGCAACCAGCCGTGCCAGCCTCCACAACCGACCTATCATTATCCTTGGCAGCGGGCTGGAATAGAAGCATCGCCACTGCAGATCCTTTAGCGAGCGCCACAAGTACCCTACAAGCTCCCAGCTCTGGACTGCATCATTATCATGTAGCCTCTTCCCTACCTCATCCTGATCACACCACGGCCGCACTCTCTGGCCAGGACATCCATCACTCTCACAACAGCGGAAGACAAATGTCAAACATTGATCTTGGGCCTAACAACGATCTCGGACCAAGTCCCCTTGCAACCTCAGATGCGCGACCAACATCTGCATCGATGGAAGACGGTGTGAACGGGATCGTGTCTGCGGTGGGGAATGGAGCTTCAGCAGCCATCACAAACCGCCCGGAGCAAGCGACGGCTACCAATGCACTTTCAGTATTGCTGGCAGCCTTGCCTAGCGATGTGAGGTCCTCGATGCTGTCAAAGTTCGAGGCAACTCACACATTCACCACGAGCACAAGGACATCGTCGGCCAGCGCACGAACCACGACAACATCTACACGACAATCTATGTCAACCACAGCTTCAACATCCACTGGTACGAGCAGCACATCGTCCACATCTGCCGCAACAACCACAGCCGCTCCGCCAACAGATGCCCAGCAAATATCGAATGGCACGATTGCAGGAGTTACTACAGGCGTAGTTGCAGGCGCTGTTCTCATCATCCTAGGCATAGTCCTGTTGCTCCAGCGAAGAAGGCAGGGCCAAGCACCATTCGGCCATCACGGGTCTCAGCGTTCGAGAGGCAGTGGCCGAGCATACCCTGAGGTCGCCTGGCTGTACGATCCATCGCCGTCTCCGCCAAACGAGCCTAGTCACCATCGCGAAGCATCAGCAGCATATCTACTACCGCATAATCCCAGAACAGCAGAAATGACAGTTCGAGAAAGTACACACCTCCAGCCCGTAGGATCAGATAGTCCACTACTGCCTCCACACGTGCCGTTCGCACGTTCTGAATCTCCGGGGGCATCACTTGGCGCCTCTCCCAATTCATCGCGAACCTCCTCGCCACGAAGCGCAGGACGATGCTCCGTTCGAAGCTCGATGAACTCGACTGATCCCCGGAGGCCATTACATATCATCTCTGAAGAGTCGCATGCTCAATAATATCTTGATCCGTTGTATTTGTAGCGCTATTAGCGAGGAGTTTTCGGACGGCATTCGTGATACCCTATCCATAGCTTTGTACAGTCGATGTAGCATATGAATAAAAGAAGCCAATGTGAGATGCGCGCCATGCTTCAACAATATCACGAATGCCCACACACGATGCAGCCCAGAGCGCTGGGGTCAGTCGAACGCTAATGTTTGAGGCGCCATGCGATATTCACATTGTATTGCGCGTCACGCCAAGGACTAGCGTCTCGCAAACATTTGACCACAAAGGATTGGCAAGATGACTCCGCAGAGCAGTCGACACATGCTACAGATAATAGAGAAAAGAGAAGCGACGCAACGCCATGTCAGCACCAAGAAGAATTTATATTATCTCAATCATCGCTCTATCTGCAACAACACGCGACGCCAAGCCCCTATTCCGGGCGCTTCACCTCCTCGCCGGCTCTCAACTTCTGCAGCACAATTCTATGCGCGTACGGATCACACTGGTGACACCGGTACCTTGCGTCGACGCCCTTGTAAGCCTCTCCCACGCACGCGATATGCTGCCAACACATGCACCCTTTGGCTTCACACCCAGTCCACTCGTCAGGATTCGTGCCATCGTCAGCCCACGTGCCGCAGACGCACCTCACTGGTCCATCATCAGGGCCTTTCATCTTCTTGACGTCCAGCTTTTGCCAGAATTCTGGCTTGAGGTCGGGGGCACGCATGCCGGAGCGCTTGCCCTTTCGTTGCTCGGTGAGGTGCTGGGGGCGGAGCTTCTATGCCGCTGTGGCGGTCTTCGCGTTGTTGGGGAGTGCGTGGCCAGCAGCGACGTCGTCCGCGTTAAAGGAGATGGGGATGCCGTTGATGGAGCGTGGCTTCTTGGGGCGGGAGGATGATGTGGTGGCAGAGGCGGCCGCTTGAGAATTTGTCATGGTTGCGTGCTCCGGGTTATCGCCTCGTGCTGGAGGTGCTGGCTCTGCTGCTGATGGTGCCTTTGGCGGGCTGAGCTTGACTTTCTTTGTTGCCGGAGGGCCTCGTGCCTGGGACCCGCGTTCGCGAGTCTCTTCGGTCTCTGGTTGCGCAGTGCGCTTAATACCTTGTGGCTTGACTGGGACGTTGACTGCACGCCCAGCTACTGCTCCGCTACCATTGTCGCGAGGTAGAGGTTGGGCCAGCAGGTGTAGGACATCCTGCAGTTGTGCTGCTGATGGTGGGTTCTTCAGAACAGTATCGGCCATTGTGTTTGATGCTTGAGCTGTATCTGCGTCGTGTTGCGAAGGGTTAGATGTTGCACGATGTGGAGGAGTGTTTGCTGTTTGCTGACTCTGATCAATCTCGCCACCAGGAAGATTGTTGTCAGACATGTTGCTTTGTGCCGAGTTGCCAGAGTGGCTCGGTTTGTCTGAAACAGCTGCAGCAGCATGGTCGACCGATAGTTTTGGAGAATTGCGGACAGAGTCGATTCGATTAGCTAAGCCATGAGGAGCGCCTGATGATCGGTCGTGGACAGAAGCAAGTTCGTTACCAGCTTGCTCGGTAGTATCATGAGCTTGTGGTAGTCCCGGGATGCCAGGTGATGGACTGAGTGAACTGCCAGGACGAGCTTGATGAAGAGTTCCTGCCTGATCTGTGGGCATACCAAGTTCCCACTCAGTCGTAGGGTAGGCAGAAAAGCTGTCAATGGTCTGCGTGTTGTGGACAGTTGGGAGTGGCAGAAGAGGGTCAATGTCAAGATCCAGCTCTCCCTGGCGAATCTTCTGCACCGAGAGGATAGTTGGTTGTGAGTAGTCGAAGACCTCATCAGCATCGCGTCTGACCTTAGGCAACAGCTTGACGTCGTGCTCGTAGTCAGGGTGCCGACTGAGGAAGCCGAGACGTCGCTTGCTGTAATCTTCTAGGGAGTAATGCTCGTTGATGACGGTGCCAGCATCATCACCTTCGTACTGTCGAGCAGCCTCGAGTCGGCTCTGCACATGTCCGTCACCCTGCTCACTTCTCTGCGAGTGATTCATGTTGCTGATGGAACTTCTGGTGGCCATAGTCTTGCTTGTGATGAGTGGTGGCTTTTGTCGCTGATTGTGTCGCAAGTAGTAGCTATGTGATGTCTTGTGATCACGCGGATACGTAATTTCCGACGCAGAAAGAGCTTGACTGTGATTTTTGGTGTAAGACAGAACTGGAGGAGGGAAGAAAATGTCTTGTCGAGGTAGAAAGTTGGAGTGCCGGCCGCGCATTTGTAGAAACTCCTCGATGCCCTATCATCGTGGAACAATAGAGCGGCTTCAATTGTCGAACACATTGCGTGGGCTATCGACGACAATACAAGATGCTTCCCGCAGCTTGAACCTATTGATGCGCTCATATTGTCCATACAACACCCTGGTTGACCCTGTTGTCGAAAAGAAAGATGTGGCTCGACAACCTCACCTCACGTGCTCAAGCTCTGTGAGAGTCTTTCGAGGTCCTGGGGCACGATGTATCGAAAGTTCCCAGTGTCACTCATGGCTGATGCACAGTAATTAGGCGCTCAAGAGCCACGACTTCAGCGAAGGATATGGAGTGGCGTTGACAATGAGCCTTTTCAGCTTCGTGCGCGTCTGTCCATCAACAGCCGCACGGCATCACTGTGGTTGCATTAGCAGAGTTCTGTAACGTCCATGTATCCACAACATACGGCACCACTGATTGGGGCAGTGTATTGCAACTCTGGTGTCGAGGTTGTGTAGGGAGCGGCTCTTTCTGGTCTTGTACGCCAGGGAGGGACAGTCTGAATCTCACGTGCGGCAGCCTGTAGGTGAGTTCGCCCCATGCACAAAACATCCTCTATCTTGCATCTGCATAGAGACGCACGTATGTGCTTACATGGCAGGTTAGCGATTCCAGTGGACAAATGCCTCTTGGAGACGACGCGTTCCCAGATGACCATTCTGACATCTTTGGACTCAGAAAATGCAGCAAGCCAGCGAGTGGCACGCTCATATTGTCCGGCGGTGGACGTTGCTCAACTAGGGAAAGACAAGTAGAGCCTCCGTACAATCAGGTGAGGTTCGCCATCGCTGCACTGTTGTGGCAGGAACCTGACAACGTTACGTACGCCTTTTTGTCGAACCGAAGTACTGCGGAGGATCGGCTGTCAAGCACCGGATGAGGCTGCTGATGGTTTGCGCGGGCTAGAGTCGCTGATGTACAATCTCGATCAGGAACGGAAGGTGTGCTAGGGTATCTCGGCAAGTCGGATTCGGACTATCACGTAAGCAGTTCCTCGTTCCTATATTACATGATGGAGTTGAATTCGGATCTAGCATCTGTGAGTCGTAAAGTTCACCGGTGTGGCCATTTTGGTCGTTGGGGTCAGCAACTCTCATGGGGTTACTGATCAGCACCTTATTCGGTCGGCGTCCTGTGTACATCCTATTACAGACCGTTTGCCTTGCCTTCAGCATATAGCGCGCGCAAGATCACTCACTTACGCGAGCTTCATGGGAGCGTGCGTCCTCAATGGGATAGGCGCAGGTGGTGATGGTAGGCCGTCGTCGTTCTAGGATACACCTGTGCTGGCATCCAGGTGCCAGCTTTACCTGCTATAGCAACGACCTACGCCGTCGATTCCTACAAGCCTGTCGCTGGATGTTTAATGGTCGCTATTACAATTAACACAAACCTATGGGGGTAATGGGTTCAAAGAGTTCATTACGTCTTGGGTTCTACAGGCCGATTTTATCCCAACGATTATCACGAACATGGCCCTGATTACACTATGGTGATTGCTCGGCATACCAATGTACTACTTCGGCAAGACTCTTAACAATGGACGAAGAATGATTAGGTGCATAGGATGTAGGTCGGGAATCAAATATACAATAGTCATGAGAATGAAGACGAGGCAGATGAGAATGATGATGCTATGCTAAGGCGCGCGCTATTACTCCTTCCTTCGCGTTCACAGCCCTGCGGTACCGCCAGTCGTACGTGATACGCCAAGACGGAGGCAGTAATTGCTCTGAGCTTCCTTCTGCGCGAAGGGCGCTGCATGCGACTGCACTCATGAGCATGCGTACGTGAGCATGCCATGACACTGGCACCACAGCCTTCTTGTGACAAGGTTGTATGCTGACTTCAGCTGAGCTTTCCTTGGTCTTCCAGCAGATCGACGTATCCAAAAGGACCCATAAATAGTACTCGCCCATTGCTCAGCAGCAGTGGCTGCTCAACCCTCAATTTGGCGACGTACGAGTCTACCGTGTCGCACCCTACCTCCTCCGATGACGTGGAGTCAACAATGAGGACAGCGTACGCATCTTCGTAGATTTGAGCCAGAGGACTACTGTCACCGCTCTGGGCCTCGCATACCGCTTGTAGCCAGAAGCACAACTCCGCCTTCACTTCTTCCACATGGAGCTTTCCCAGCTGGATCGCCAGGCGGATAAGTCGACAGCTCGTGATTGTTCGGGGACAAGACTGATAGACTTCGTCATCGAGGCGATGCCAAATCACAACATATTTCGTTGTCCCATTCCATGGTTTCGCGAACACTCCAATCTTGTCGGTGTCTGTAGGCTCGATGCCAAGGATAGGCTGCTGTCCTTTTTTTATTATCTCCTCCACATCGTGATCTGGGAACTCGACGATACGGCATTCACAGCCTGGGCGTATATGCTTGGCACCGATGGTCAATTGTTTCTCCGCACCATGCTCTTGCAGCAGTCTCTCGGTCATCGAAGAGCCTCCATAATTGATATCCGCTGCCTGTCTCATTTATCGTAGAGTGAGAAAGATGTCCGAGAACCGTTGCGATCCACCTGAAAGCGAAGACAGGAGATGACGTGAAGTTATAGATCCTTGCCTGGAGTCTCATAGTACATAGCTATTCCGAGCGTCCGGGCTGAAGACGCCTCTTTTCTCGTTATTGCCACCTGCCGAGAGCAGAACGGCATGACCGGCAACTTGAACATTGAAGCCTGAAGTTATTCTTAGGGACACCGGTCAAAGACACTCATCATGGAATTATTGTGGGCTGACAACAGTGCAGTAGTCACATGTTGTTGGCGACGAGAAGCTGATCCTGGAGGAAGAGCACCTCATCATTCGGCAAAACCAAGGCGGGTCGCAGCCACAGCAGACGACGTTGTTTCATCTCTTGAACCCACTGCTGACTGCTTCCTCCATTCGTTCATCGACGCGAGGGCCATGTTGACTCGAAGAAGAAGTGACAGGTCGCGCCTCGGCTACACGCCTCTGCATAACTGTGCGCAAACTCGTCTCGCTGAGCATAGGAACGAGGGGCCAAGGCTCGGTTGGTGTAGTCGTAGCCGCCCTAGCTTTATGACCCTCAACTGTGAGCAGTATATGACAGCCCTATAACGATCATACCACCTCGAAACTGATATTGTACGAAAGAGCGTAGTCTATTCTATCTAAATGTTGGCCTCAGGCGTTGTCCAGAACAAAATGCGGTATCGAAAGGTGTTCAAACATGGTGACTTTTGTCGAGGGCGGCAACGATTCAACCAACCGAGCCTCGGGCTGTCAGTCGATCTATCACATACTTTACGCTTCGTCAAAAAGGCAGGATAACCATCTCTCCTTCAGCTTCCAGCCTCACTTCATCAAACACAGCGTCAAAATGTCGAACTATACATCTCCCGAGGAATTCCAACAGAGCTATGACACCCTCCGGGCGACCTACGCGACGTTCAAGACCAAAGACATACGCTGGCGGAAATGGCAGCTCAAGCAGCTGTAAGTAGGCATCGCAACGTGATCTTTGAGTATAGCTAATGCGCTTTTAATTGGATAGCTGGTGGCTTCTCGTTGATAATACAGACGCCATCTGCAAAGCTTTTGCCACAGATCTCGGCCGCACCGAAGCTGAAACACGGCAGTACGATATTGGCGGTGTCAAGGCAGACATCAAGTTGTACATCGATAATGTCGACGTCTGGTCCAAGGGCAATGCAGCCGAAGGTGCTGGTATCATCTTCGGAAGATTAGGAGGTGCATGGTTGAGGAAGGAACCCTTGGGTGTGGCTTTGATCATTGGTGCTTGGAACTTCCCTCTCGTCACGCTGCTGGCACCGGCTTGCGCTGCAATCGCTGCGGGTAATTGTGTCATGTTGAAGCCTTCCGAGCTTTCTGGAGCTACTGCGACGTTGCTGGCTGAGCTTGTGCCGAAGTATATGGATCAGAGTGCTATCAGAGTTGTCACTGGAGGCGCGCAGGAGACCGGAAGGGTGCTTGAGCATAAATTCAACCATATTTTCTACACTGGAGGCGGAAAGGTAGGCAGGATCGTTGCAATGGCCGCTGCGAAGCATCTTACACCCACTGTACTCGAGCTAGGCGGCCAGGCACCAGCGATCGTGACGAAGACGGCGAACATCGATCTTGCTGCCAAGCGCATCGCCAACTTCAAGCTGATGAATGCTGGCCAGGTCTGCCTTAATGTGAACCACGTCTTTGTGGATCCTTCTATCCACGACAAGCTGATAGAGAGGATGCGGCACTGGTTGGAGGAGTGGCTGAAGGATGATAATAGCTGGTTGGCGCATATCGTCTCGGAGCCACATTACCAGCGAGTCACAAACCTCCTCAACAAGACTACCGGTGTTGTTGCATATACTGGTCCGAATGATCCTGCAAAGAGGTTCATTCATCCAAGTGTCATCACGGACGTCAAGACCACAGATAGCTTGATGTCGGAAGAGCTCTTCGCGCCCTTGATACCAGTCATAAAGGCGGACATTGAGACTGCCGTGTCCACCATCAATGCCGGTCCCCACCCTTTGGGTCTTTACATCTTCTCCAGCTCGCAACAAGAGATTGACTCTGTCATGGACCGGACAGCAAGCGGCGGTGTGACCATCAACGATGTTGCTCTTCATGTTGCTTCACCAGGTATGTTATGGAGAGGCAGGAGTTCCACTGACAAGCCCCTCATTCCGTGCCCAATTCTAGTGGCTGAGGCACTGGCACAATTTCTCGAGCATGACTAACCATATGATATGTAGGGACACCATTCGGTGGAGTAGGCGAGTCCGGCAATGGCTCGTATCATGGCAAGTTCGGGTTCGATGCTTTCTCCCATACTCGACCAGTTGTTGGGCTGCCAGATTGGATGGACAAGTTTGCGGACTTCAGATATGGCAAGCCGAAGATCGAGAATCTGGCCAAGTTTGACACTGCGCAGGCGACGTGGAAGCGTGGAGAGAAGTTGGAAGACCAGAAGTCTGGGTCGAAGAGCTTCCTTGGCTTGTGGTAGTGTATATGTATGGTGATATGGACAGAATGAAACACAGAGCACGGGAAATTTACCGCGGATCAACGCCATTTACGCTCACGTGGTATAGAGTTTCGGAAGGGAAACAGCTTTAGCGAGCTGTTTCCTTGACATGTGAAAACGTATTCTTGGCGTCATGCGTCCAGCTTTTGTGCGCAAATACTTGGTAGCGTGATCTGTTGCCGCACCGAGACTTGCGTACAAGCTGCGTGTTGGTGGTGCGGAGGTGAATGGTCAGCCGTTGGCCAATCAGGTTGTATGTAGCGCAACTTCGATCGGAAAGAACGTCATCCGGACGTGGCCCATTCGAAAGCCGGGAAGGCGCTTACATAGAATAGAGTTCATGGACGCGCACGGTCAACACAGCTTATCAGCGAGCGTTTCGAAAGTTCTTAACACCCTGCGCCCACGACTCCGACTGTGCTAACCAGACGTTGTACACATATACCCTTCTTCCTCCGACTCCCGCTCGAGATACCGTCCACCGCGTCCTCAGACCCCGTTCCAATAGCAAACCGAAGCTCCCGGAGCTCCCCTGAACACCAGCGGAACAATGGCAGAAACGTCCGCTCAGCAGCAGTATCCGAACCTCAACCCGTACGAGTCGTCGAATGGCTCTTCGGTGGGTCAAAAGGCTGCAGACGCAGGAAACACAATAGCAAACAGTAAGGTGAGCGCATCCGCCAAAAGTCTCCGTGGTGTGCGGCAGCGACAGTGGGGGCAGCGGTATGCTACTGCACACTGCCTCTGTGAGCTGCACACAGCAGGGGAAAGAGCACACATTATGCAAGCTGGCAAAAAATCACAACAGCACGTCACTGCAACAAACGCCGCCTGTTTCCTGCATACGCTGCCATTCGACCTTTGACTCCCAACCACAACTTCTCCTCCGCACACCGAACCTGCTGAACTCCCAACTGACTCCCCCACCAGTACTCCATTCCTCCACACGCCTGGAAAGCACCCATTATTCCGGCATAACCTAACGCACCCATCAGACGCACAAGGAACGATGGACAACATCCGAAACTCGCAGACGGTGCAGAACCTCGCCAACGGTCCCGTCGCGGAGAAGGCACGCAACGAAGCCGATGCCACCAAGAACGAGTTCGGCAACCTAGCAGCCTCCCGCCAAACGCCGCAAACACAAACTGCCACCGGCCAGGACCTCACACACTACCACTCCTTCTTCTACAGCCTCCTTAGCTGGGAGAACCCACGTGCGACCGCTATCAGCTATGCCCTGATCGTCGCCTTTGTCTTCACCACACGCTACGTCCCGGTCACAAGATATGCTCTAAGAGTCCTGTACCTCACTTTGGGCGTTACCGTGGCTCTAGAGATCGCTGGAAAGGTTGTCTTGGGCGAGGGACTGGCGAGCAAGCTGCGACCGAGAAAGTACTACACCGTCCCACACGAGAATCTCGAGAGCGTGCTCAGTGATATCGAGGAGCTCACCAACTTCTTCGTCATTGAATTCCAGCGCATCGTCTTTGCCGAGAACGTGTACGCCACTGTTGCTGTAAGCCATCCAACCAACGCCCAACACCGCACGTAGCTGACTATCTCTAGGCTTTCCTGTCCGCCTTCCTCGGCTACTTCCTCGTCAAGATCATGCCAGCTTGGGGCCTTTTGCTGCTCGGTACCACTGTCATCTACTTCGCTCCACTCACGTACATCACGAACAAGGAGGTGATTGACCACCACATCAACAACGTCTCCAACCTCATTGCCGAGCAGACCAGCCAGTTCCGCGAGCTTGCAGCCCAGCAGACTCAAAACGCCGTCTCGAGCACCTCCAGCCTACTCAAAAACTACACCGGCAAGGCTCAAGAGGCTATCGGACAGACCAAGCAGGCCGCTGTTGAGAAGAACATCATCAGCCCAGAGACTGCTGCGAAGATCACTCCAGAGACGTCAGTGCAGGATGCTGAGTTTCCAAGCGCGCCGAAGGAAGAGCCATCTGGTCCTGAGCTCACACAGGCAGAGGAGAAGACTGCTGAGCCGATCGTTGCATAGAACGAACGACGAGGACGAAGGACACGATGAAGTGGAACACAGTTGCTGCACAAGTTGCAACCTGATTGCATGCTTGTTTGAGAAAGAGCGAAGACGGAATGGGCATGCTACGATGGCATGCACAGACTGGAATACTCGAGCCTAGCGCTTGTTGCAATGGTACACGGTGAGGAGTTAGGACTGTAGTATCACTCTCCTGGCAAAGTTTGGCGTCAGGCACACAAGCGAGCGTGGTTTCATGACCTACTGTAGAATGAAGCTACGAACGACACTTTGTCTAATGAAAAGTTATCTCTCTTGAAGGTGCTTGTGCCAATCACGTTGTGAATGACTCGTGGAACTCGGCATTTGCCCATGTTAGCATGGCGTGACCGACCCAAAGCCAACGTTCGTACACTGCACGATGTGCTACATTCAACATTGCCGGATTACATCATGTTTCGCGATCCTACTTGCGTGATCCGATATCACCGGAAAACCATACTGTGACATTATTAAGCTTTCCTGCACGCTGATGTATATATCCTCCCACCTCGGACACAACTGGCTTGCCTCTACAGATAACTGCAAATCGATGTTTCGAGCTGCACCTCGACTACAATCTCTCCTTTCACAGCTTTCAATATCTGCAACGAGAAGAAACATGGCTACTGGCACCGGCCACGTCAACGGCAATGATGTCGCCGCTCCAAAGATTACTCTCTACACTAACCATGGATGCCCTTACGCCCAGAGGGCTCACATCACGCTGGAGGAGCTGAAGTTGCCGTACGAGGAGGTCCTTATCGATTTGAGTACGCCGCGGCCGCAGTGGTATTTGGACATTAATCCTCGTAGGTTTGGCTGATGGTGAAAGGGCTTGATGGAGATGTTATTGATTCCGAGACAGGCGGACTTGTCCCATCGATCAAATACTCCGTCCCGGGTGTATATGACGAGGAGATTATCACGGAGTCGGCGATCGTAGCGCAGTTCCTTGCAGACTCGTTCCCGAGCCACCTTTTGCCTGGGACCCGCGACAGTCCAGATGCGCCGTTGAAGAGGGCGAGGATTGGATTCTTCGTGGATACGTGGAGTACCAAAGTGGGGTCTTATTGGTTAGTTACCATATATCCCCCCTTTCCCCTTCTCTCCACCTGCAGACGCTGACTCTTTTCCCACCAGGTTCCAAGTCATCAAAGCTGACTCTCCCACCGAGAAACAAGAAAAAGTCACGGAATGGGTCGCAATCGTCAAGAAGGAAATCGAGCCTCTCCTCGCCGGTGCCAACCCCTTCTTCGGCGGTAGCGACATGCTCACGTTCGCAGAAGTCATCGCTGCGCCTTTTATCCTCCGCTTCTATGCTCTTGCGAATGATGGCGAGCTGATTCCCAAGTCACTGGTTGAGCAGTTTGATGCGCTGCCGAATTTCGGAAAGTGGGCGAAGGCTGTGAGGGCACATCCGACGGTGACCAAGGTGTGGGATGAGAAGGATGCTGTGGAGGGGGCGAAGAAAATGGTGGCGAAGATTAAGGCTGCTGCGAAGTAGGTAATGAGCAGTGTTGATGGTATGAGGGAACGAATTTATGCGCCAATGTCAAGCACTTTATGCCGCCGGTTTCGACAGTTTCTCCCGAATCTGCTGGTAATAGCACTTTGGTGCTTTGTTCAAATCTTCTTCTCAGGGTCGGTACAGCTCGGGATGTCCTAAAGTACACGGTATTCGTAACTCGAGCATCATAGCGGTTGTCATGATCCTAATGGAATCATTCCGCAGCCGCTATGTAAGAAACAGTCCAACCCAACGCCTTTCAGTGCAAATGAAGCTTCATGGTATGAGGGAACCAATCCATCGGTATGCCAACGCCTGCCCGGGGCATACACAGCTTATGCGTTGTCCTCGACGTCTTCCGGCTTCTGGTGCCGAGCGAGAACCTTCTTCTTGAAGTCGACCTGGTCCTTGTCCCAGAGAGTCGCGGCCTCACCATTTAGTGGCGATGAGCTGTAACCACGTTAGTATGCCATGCCCTTCCTATACCTCGACGATTGTCTGCTACTCACTTGTTGGGCTCTCCCAGAAGGCTTTGAATGCTCAACAACACACTGCTCGTGTTCAACGCTGCACTCCACGCACCCTCTTTGCCATCACCTCCTGGCTTGAGAATGTCCAAGCATATCCGGCCGCTGAAGTCGACGTTGGGGTGATAGATCGGGGTCTTGAAGAGGACTTCAGGAGGAGCGTAGGGGTAATTAGAGGGGTAGAAGATGGTGAGCTTGAAGGTCAAGTCTTGGTAGGGTGTGTCTTGTGGTCCTTCCATGGTGGCGCTCCACTTGGTCATGTCGTTGGTGGGGAATGCGCTGATGCCTGCGGTGGGCGAGCTCATGAGGGTCATGAGCTCTGATTGTAACCTGTGAGGAGTCTCATGTCAGCCTCGAGTGTACCTTGGGTGGCATATGGCGAGACGAACCGCTTGATGACATTCTGGTTGTTGGTCGCTGGCCTCGACGCACTGTTAGCGGCTTTGGCCTGGGAGATGGATGGTGTCGAAGTCATGGCGGGGTTCATGGCGTCCAACCTGTTTGCCATGTCGCTGAGGTGGAAGAAATGGTGTGGTGAAAGTGTCGAAGCGACAGAGGTGAAGCAAAGCTTTGCGTAACTTTCTCGTTGGTCCTGCTGCACTTGTTCCGGAGAGGATGATGCTGCCCCTCGGTATTGATGTGAATGATTTCGCTGGGCTGGACAAGAGATGCTGCTGCTGCTGCTTTACAAGATCTAGAGATGAGAAGTCGAGTCGTAGGTACAGTTACGAAGAGACTTGAGAGCACAGCAAGAAAGATGCTCTTTCTTTCCGTTGCTATGGGCCGGAGCATCGGCGTAAACAAGATTGAGGGTCCAGCGCGTGCGTGCATGATGCGCAGAAACCTGCGCCTCTCGCTTCGTGTCGGCTTCGCGTTTCCTGAAACACCACAAACAACAACATTCACCTTCACGCAAAGCATCATATGCACCATCAGATCTCAGCCGAGATGCTTATCCTGCCCTATGATGCGGCGCAACTCGGTACCTCAAAAACACACCTTGTTTGCTCTAGTGTGTGCAGCGATTCACGCCCACGAGTGTGACGATGCCCTGCGAAGATGGGCCATGTTCATAACAAAATACGCACGAACGCATTCCTTCAAGCAGAGAAGGATACTATGACGCCTCAGGGCAAGTGCAGAATACTGGCCATCTCCGTGAGCTATAATACAAATCGCTGACTCCCGTACCATGAACCCACTCCATCCCTCAAGATGCGTCTTCTGGATGTCAGCCCCTTGAGGCTCGTCCAGTTCAACGATGACAGAGCAGTCGAAGGCGCCTATGCTATCCTATCGCGCACATGGGATACTGACCCCAAGAACGAGGTATTTTACAAGGACCTGCCACATTGACAGCGAGGGAGTATCCCCGCCAAGTTCTGCTGTGGATTCCCGAGCGACTACGCACTACAATGCTGACGACATGCCATACCAGAGATCAGGAAGGACCGGTGCGCCGAAATATATACCATTCGCCGGTTGACACATGAAGCTGCAGTGTCACAGGGCTTGTTCTGATGCACAAATGCACACGCTGGCTGTATATGTTCTTGTTGATTCACATGTCCACCTCAGATCTAGACACCTCGCACTGCACATGAAGCGTGAGATGCAGCTTTGCTCTTTGCTACACATATATGCTGATATCGTTCCCTCGCCACAGCCACATGCCCCTCATCGAAACAACTCCAGTTGAAGCGGTCGTTATCATCGCCTGGACACGACAGCCAAAGGTAGACAGACACAAATCAACACCAGAAGCAAGACCGCCAAGACCCACAACCAGAACTTCCCACTCATTACAACACGCTTCACACTCTCTGCTCTACCCACTCTACCAACACCAAAAACTCCACTCTTCCCATCCGCTTTCTCCAGATCCCCCTGAATCGACGTCCCATACACCGGCGGGAACAAGCTCTCCCCACTCGAACTCGGTGGCGACAGACTGCTATAAGACGCCCCCAGCTCCATCTGCCTCGACGCCCTAAGTCCCAATGGGATCTGCTGGAACCTCTTCTGACTTCCGTTATTCAAAACCTCCGTACTTCCCTCCGCCACACTGCCCGTCCGCTCAGGAGCATGATGTGCCTCAACAGGTCTCTGAATATGTGCAGACTTTGGCACAAACTCGACAGTCGTGCTGCCCACCGCGATATGATCTCTCGCTTGTGCTCCCGGTCCAGCATAGAGGCGCGTGATGGGTGGTGCGTCAGTTCTGTGGGCGTAGGGGCATGATTCGATGGTTTGGAGCCAGCTGGGGCGGTAGGCGTAGTCTGAGGGCGTGAGAGTCCATTCGCTGTCGGCTGAGGAAGAGCGAATGCGGGCGGAGGGAGGTTTGGTGGGTAGGGTGGAAGAGCTGTTTAGCCAAGCATCAGGTTTGGCTTCCTTCATTTTCATGTGCGGCGGGCGGATTGTGGAGGAGGCAGAGGAGGAAGAGGACGCGTCCCAGCCAAGCGGCTTGTTGACTACGGGGACTTTGCGTGTGCCGCGCGTTGAGGTAACGGCAGTAGCGTACGAGGAACTGACACTGGAGCCTTTCGCCGCGAAAGGATAGTCGGGATTCTCCTCCCATGCTGCTCTGCGTTCGTCGTCAAAGGACATTCTGCCATCAAGTATTGCTGCTGCTCGAGCACGTTCCCATTCTTTGTGAGCATCATCTGGGTTAGAGGACGCAGTCGACCCTCTGCGAGAGGAAGTGTCGTCGCTTGTCGATGTCCTGGCCTGTCGGACTTGCTTGATCCAGGTATTGACATCGGCTCTTGCGGTGAAGGTTGCTGCCCAAGCGAGGGTCTGACGTGCCTGGTCCATGTTGAGTGTATTTGATAGTATGAGCGGCGACTAAGGACTCAGGGCGTCGACGCTATCATGGCGAAGAATGGGAGAGTGTCTCGAAGTCGGGCTCGGAGGATAGCCTCGAGACGCGTCTCGCGCACGCGAACAATGACCACGGGAGTCATAGCAAACACTGTCATTTGCTTCGAAGCTGCGTTGGAGAAAGCAAGCATGAGAATCGTCGACAGCTGATCCGACAAGCAGACCATTGCTGACTTGGCTGTCGCTTTGTCGCATGCCATTCCATCGAGCTGTGACAACGTCGTATCAGCGAATGCATGACCTCTTGAACGAATTCCTCAGCATTTGCCAGCTCATCCACGCCTCCCATTTCCCAGTCCCACCACGTTCCTCAAGCTCCCGAAAGCCAGGACATCGCTCATCCTCTCCCTCCCACTGAACAGCATGACGAGCCTATCCACACCACATCCCCAACCTCCTGTCGGCGGCAGTCCCCACTCCAGCGCCTTCAAGTAACTTTCATCAAGCTCCATCGCCTCTTTGTCCGTTTCGCGTTGTTTGAGCTGCTCTTCAAACTTTCTCCTCTGCTCGAAGGGACTGTTCTCCTCCTCGTACATGTTCGCATACTCCCTTCCAGCGATGAAGAGCTCGGCACGAGCGGCTACGGTCTGGCCTGTCGTTTCGCAGGTGAAGTGTTTGCTGAGCGGTGACATACATGCTGGGTGGTGTGTGATAAAGGTAGGTTGTTCGAAAGAGGTTGGCTCCAGGTAGTGCGCGGAAAGTGAGTCAAGAAGGCGTGGCAGAGTCGGACTGGAGGGCATGGATATGTCGTGCTGCTGAAAGAGGTCCAAGACCTGATTGTAAGCATCTGGAGACTCCAAATTTGGTAGCTTACACTCCATTTTCTCTTCCAGAGCAGGAACAAACTCCACCATGGCGAAATCCTTGTCCAAGACAGAGTCAATTTCAGGCAGATCACTAAAAATGCCTTCATCGCGCAATGCCTGCATCTGAGTCCTCAGAGCGTGGATCAGCTCCTCGGTACGTAAAGTCAAGGTCTCAAGAGTAGCATAAGCTTGGTAGAACTCGCAAATATTGAACTCTGGATTGTGTGTGGCATCCACGCCTTCATTGCGGAAGGCAGGACCGATCTCGTAGACACGATCCATACCACCGACCACAAGACGCTTCAGCCAGAGTTCAGGCGCAATGCGCAAGTTCAGCCTCTCCCCAGCCAGCTCGGTGGCTTCAGTCTCAAAAGGTCGCGCTGCGGCGCCTCCAGCTCCAGCGCCAAGTAATGGGGTGACCACTTTGGTGAAGCCTCGTTCGTTGAAGAACTGTTGCATCGTCGCTTCGACGTGGTGTCGTACCTGCAGTGTCCGGATAGCTTCGGGGTTGACTAGCATGTCGACATGGCGAGCTCGAGCTCGTGCTTCGGGATCTTCCAAGGCTTCTGGAATCTGGTGTAGTGAAGGTGACAGCAGAGTTGGCAGCTCGGTGGCCTGAATCGACAGCTCGCCCCGGGCAGTCCTATGCGCATGCCCTGTCACGGAGTAGAAGTCGCCTTTCCTGATGAGCTTACCAAATGCCTTGAACTTCTCGATGGTGAGACTATGATCCTCTTTCTGGAGCTCGCCAAACTGACACACCGCTTGTACATTGCCAGAGAACGTCTTGATATCGATGAAGACAAGCTTGGAGCCAGCTGCTCTCACCGACTGAACTCTCCCTGCGTCTTGTCAGTACCTGCCCAATGCCAGAACTCGCTCTTGACAGCAATACCGACGACTGGAACCAAGGTCTCTGGGTATGTCTCGTCTGGTTTAAGATGGCCGTATTCATCCTCCAGAGTTCTCCTGTCAACCCGTCTCCATGCCACCTCTTCGGACAATCTAGGATAACATTCCGCCAGCGGCCTGTTTGCCTGTAGTCGAGCGACGCGCTTCTCGTAGTCATGGGTCACGTCGTGGTCGCGTGCACATGACGAGTAAGTGAAGGCCCGCGTGGGATGCACATGCTGCACGCGTCTGAAGCTGGAAAACAGGTATGGTCGGCAGCGGCGGAGGAGAATATCTTTAGACATTACGGAGACTATCTACTGCAAGTTCAATCAGCTTACTATACCACCAATGCCTTGACGATGATGACGGTGGAGGAAGGGTGTTGTGTCAGATATTGGGTTAATGTTTGCGATCATTCTCGGGGAGTCATTCGCAACGGTTCTTTGGATTGTGTGCTCATCATTCGGAGTTGATGGGAAAGGGTTGGAAATACCATGTGATGCTATGATGTCGGATGCACTGTCATTGTCGCGATGATCTGCGCGGTGTTGCTGTCAAGTTTTGCGATATTGCTGAGCACAGACGGCAGAGCCTCAGCCACCAAGGCACGTTAGGATAAGTCGTGCTGGGAGAACAACAACGCTACCGAGAGAGATGGCATCGAGTCGACCTGCACGACATGTGACGGACGACATGATTGCCCACAACTCCCTTTTTGACTCTTACCCACGCATACAGTACTGTATTCCCTTCCATCTCATAGTACGGAACTTACGCCGCCGTTGAAAGGCTAGTTAGTTCTATCTACCGACCGGCGAACAGCCACCAACCTGGAACCTTGCTGACAGACTGAGCCCTGTGAGCCTATTGTAGACAATACCCGTCACAAAACTACCAATACAACAATAATAGCACAAGCCACTCGCTACATCTACATCTACACCTGCATCTACCCCTCCGGAAATACACTCTCGCTTCTGCGCACCTCACCTGCACTGCGCCCTCCCCCAGCCAAGGAACGCTTACGAGGGCCGACGTGACCGCCCCGGTGCAATTGTGCGACACGCTGCGAAACCACTCGCTACCAACACCCACACTACCCACTCGACCGACCACACTCGTCGCGCGGTGTCGCCGCGCGCAATACCGCAAACATTGCGAAACATCATCATCAATACCGCACGAGTCTACTCGGCGGAAGTTCCGACACGGCCTACCAGCCTCTGTCTGGCAACTCTTCATTCTCCACCCAGCGCCCGCCCATATATGATCCCCAGCCCGCCGGAGGCTACCATGACCGCGAGGGCCTGCCGACTCGAGCACTAATCGACCACCAGGGCCGGCGGCGGAAGGGCATGTATTTGCCAAACACAAAATGGACGTGGACGTTCATGCTCGTGGTCCTCGCACAAGCCATTGTCAGTCTGGCGCTGGAAGCATACATCTTCGCCGAGTTCCAGACGAGCCTGGAAGTGAAATCAGACGATGCGCCCGCTCCGACCAAGACAATACCCACATATCTGGCCCTCTTCATCTTTGGATACTTGTACGAGCTGGTACTGGCCTGGGATGCTCTCAGGCTGAAGAACACTATTCAAGTCATCGGCATAGGCATATACAATCTGGGCTTGCTCATCTACTCGTCCGTGCAGATGGAGCAGGTGGATGAGGCAGTGAAGCAGCTGCAGGCTCAGCAAGACATTGAGCTGGGGACATGGTACGATCTTAAGCCATTCCTGATCGCCGCGCCCTGCGTTGTGGCACTGGGCACGGTCGCCTTGACTTTCGTGGCTTGGAAGTTGTACAAAGAATTTGCCTGGACTATCTACAAGCACATCTCCGCAGATCTGCGTCTAAAGAGGCGATATCTGACATATCAGGTCAGTCTGAACATACACCCCAGCTGTCTGTCTCCCAGCACTAACGTGGCGATTAGATTTACATCGCCCTCCTCAAGTTCGACTTTTTCTTCTTCCTGGGCTTCACCGTCCAATTCGTCGTCGTCGTCACCAAGACGAGCGACTCCGAATTCTACCTCACCATCGCCGCCATCCCGATTACCATCATCTTGCTCTTCCTGGCCGCATTCATCACCCGCCGCGAGTCTTACATTGGCCAAGTCTGCATCATCATCGTCTACTTCGGCGCAATGGCCTACTTCGTCTTCAAGCTGGTCAGGATGTACACACCTCCAAGAATGAATGATTACGCAGCTGCCAAGAGTTCACTCACGACATTTGCCGTACTGACGCTGATGTTGCTACTGGTCACGATCGGAACGGCGATCGCATGTATGGTCAACTTCAACAAGGGTTTGAAGCCTCACATCCAGCGAAGAAAGGTTCCGAACGCAGGCGAACTCGACAACGGCAAGTGGACCATGGGTGGCGACGCCTACAACGGCCCACCACATCCGCTGGGACAGGTGCCGCAAAGGATGACGATCGATTAGGTGTCAGGAGTCATGTTTGTTGTACTCTTTTGTGTAGATGATCTGGATTTTCTTCCTCTCTGTACTCGGTCTCAGGGGGCTACTGTAGCATGCCATCACTCACGGCAACGCGGGCGTTTTCGAAGGATTTCTCGACGTGAGACGACAGGGAGCATCATGGAGTAATTGCAAAAGATACCAATCATCTCGAGGTGCTTTTATCCGCCCTTCGTGGCGATGGATGAATTGAATGGAATTAAAGTCTGATCTTCATGCGCGCGCCACCTTCCTTGGTCTATGAGCAGTCTGGAGGGTTGCTGGGTAGGTTGTCAGTACTCAGTTACCGGCATGGGGAAGTTCGTACTGGCTCACAGCATCCTCCTTGTTGTATCTTTGCACGCTTGCTGCCAGGCCTTGAGGCGAGGGCTTTCTTGCGTTCAGGTGCCATCTTTGGCGATGATGAGACGAGCGGTGGTTGCGGGTGTGTTTCGAAGTGAGTTGCAAAAGCGAACGTTTGGAGTGAAACTTGGAACGAGAAGTGCGGTCTTGCCAACGGCCGCGATTGCATTCAGTCATGGCGGGCACGGGGCCCGACATCGACCGATTTGCTCGCGCACCCGATTGAAGCCTCTGCGCTCTGCTTGTTCTCGTTTACACACGCCATCACTCTGTGGTGAGCAGATCGTCTATCCGACTCATCTTCCAGTCGTACTAATAATATCCCAGCCATCCCCAGGTCAAAAGGCCTGCGTCACCTCTGAAGTCCTCCAGGTCCGCAAGACACGTTTCCCATGACTCATCGACGTGACTCTGGACAATCTCATGTGCATCCGAGATCACCTTATCAATCGATAAGCAGCAGTCGAAGGTGGACTCCCGTCTGCTCGTGCTTTCACATGCTTGAATGTGGCGACACCGGACTACGAAATTCTCCCACTTGTTGCGTCCGCCACATAAGAGTGTGAGATCGACTTTGGAACTATCACATCCTGGCGCATATCTCCCATGCGTTGTCTTTGTCTTTCACAGGTTCATGACGATAGCATAGGCTTAACCAGGCAAGGGTGATGTCACTGGAGAAGTCACAGATGGCGACTGCACCTCCATACTCGCCTTCCTTCCAGACCCAACTCCACGTGCCAGGACTTCGAGCCGGCTTGCTTGCACCCTGTGCTTCTTCATCACTTGAACCCATTCTGGATCATCGTCGTCGCGATCCTGATCATCATTGGCCCTCTCCGCGTCCTCCTCGAGCAACGCCACCGTCATGCTGAAGTCCACACCCAGTCGACCCAGACTGCCAGCACAGTACAGGACCTGCGTCAAGAGAGACTCCCGGCTTGACTTGTCGTTGATGTTCGGCAGGTACTCCTGCAGAACTGACTCTAGCATGCCGACCAAGTGCAAGCCAAACGTCGCAATTGGAGATGGCAGGGGAAGAAGCGGGTCTATCGTGTGATCTTGGTTGCTGCTTGGCTCGGGCTCCGGAAGGCTGGCAGGAAAGATGCTCTTGTACATGCTCAAGATACCAAAACTTTGCTCTCTGAAGAGCTCAATGTAGCGTTTGAGATACCGTTCGCTCTGACTGCCAGTCGGGGGTGCGGTCTGATCCGTCGCCTTGCCGCCTGAGTTCCCATTGCGACTCCCTGATTCCTGATCCGCCAGCTCTCGCAGTGGATCCAGCGCTTCTAGTGTGCTATGTAGCGTACGTAAGCGACAGATCAAGAACAGATAACCAAGCGCACCATCATCGCTTGTCGTTGAAGGCAATAGGTTCTGTGCCTTGGTGGAAAGTGTACCAGGCTTCACGAGATTGTGCTCGTCTCCTGTCAACTCCGGCGCCACTCGTCTCAGTAAGCCTACCGTACGCATGGCAGCAGCCAATTTCAGCGTGGGACTCTGCAAGGAAGTAATGAGGATCGTGGCCAAGTTCTGTATCTCAACGTCTGATTGTACTGCAATGTTCGATATGAGGTCTGATCGTGGGTACAATGCCTTGAGGCGCTTGATGTGTGCATTGATGTCCAATGCCGTGGCATATGAATTCGTAGAACTTGCTGCCGTGGAACCGCTAGCATGTCCAGCTTGCGCAGCTGTCACAGTGGAGGAGAGCAACGATGGCAGATCGAGGACGTCTGACACTCGATCCACGTTTCGCGATAGTAACGCCGCTCGTTTCCGCCTATCCAACACTGCATTCTCCGTACTCCTGTCATACTTTTGCGCGAACTGTGTAGCCGCGTCCTCTAGCGCTGGCAGATCATCGCTCAATGCCTTGGCCTGGTTTCCGAACCTCGGTATTAGGGACGAGAGAGTGGTCAGATGGGTAGAGGAGGATATCACAGCCTTGTGTGATCGCTTCGAAAGCGCCTGGAGATTTCGGAGGTGCGACTGCGCAGATTGCAGTAGCGAGGCCGGCTCGTTGGTGGTCAGGTCTGAGAAGGATAGTGTGCCGAGTCGTGCCAGGTAGCTGGCTGTCAGAGGGTCTCGCGGCGAAGGAGGTGAATCGGTATTGTCGAAGTACGCAGCCAGTAGCTCGTACAGAGGATCCGCCATACTAGATCGCGCTGTTCATGCCATGCTGTTGTTGTTGACACAGAAAGCATTCGGCACGGGTTGGAGGTCTGAAAGCGGCTCGGCCCTTATACCACATAGTTCTAGCGGTTCAACACTCGCAACAACTCCCCAAAGTTGCCGTCGCATGTGTCAATCAACAATCTCCGTCTTCCCGTGATTTCGCCTAGCGTCATCTGTGAACCATCAAGCAAACAGTCAGGTTTGAAAATTCAAGCCTGGGTCGGACTCTCGTGAAGAACGTCGAACAGCATATACGATATGACTCGACTTGGTCGATAAGATTGTTGGGAAGTTGTTCCCCCGTTTGCCACAAAGGACGAGTCACAGCCATGGAACGGTCACTGTATCCCGACGACATTGTTTACAAAAAAGCCGACTCAAAGCAGCTAGCTGTCGTGGAACGAACTCATGATGCCGTCGAGACACATACCCCATTCCCAGGAAGGACTGAACAAGAGCCCATTAAGCACGACCGCAGCATATCACATGCTGTGTTCCGCCAATTCATGCGCGATGGAGTGCCGCCCAAACACATGGTACTCGTGCGATGGCAACTCGAGACCACCATGGAGTTGTTGCCGATATCAAAGGTCGCTCTCCTTGATCGCTCACTGTTGATCGGTGACATTGTGAAGCGGTCGACACAAGATGCGATGAGTGGCGTTGTGCTCAATACCTTTACCAAATGCACACTTCAACCCATGTGCGATGTCACATATCAAGGATCGAAGAAGCTCAAAGGCATATTACCGCCCGGTAGGTGGCAACCGGGCGACCCATTCTGCATATATCCTAGCGACAAGCCACCTGCGTTGGTAGACATACCTGCATCGGAGCTGCAGTATGTAGAAGCGCCTGCCGAGGATGATCTGGTCATATACAAAGACTGGATTGGCCGCGTTGAGGCGGTCACGAATCAAATACGCGTCAAGCTGATAGACAATTGCGTGGTGGAGCTCATGGATGAACTAGGGGAGCACGCGGACGGATCGGTGGGTTCTTTCTTCGTGGGTGATATCGTTAAGGCGAAGAAAGGACAGCTTCGCATGGGTAAATGGATCTTCGGCCAGTACAATCCCAACACGAGCCCTGTTGGCACGGTTGTTAGCGTCAGAACCACGACAGCGGAAGTCACTTGGCTGCAAAAGCGCATTGGCTGCGCGGATGTTCAAGAACCACCTTCCACACTTGAGTCTACAGAGCTGGATTCTCAGTACTTCCAGGTCTACGACCGATCCCGGAGACCTCGAGAAATTACAGCAACCACGGTGTCGAATTCAGAAATTGACGTGAGGCTAAACTTGCGCGTCCGCTTCAAAGACATCACAGGAGCCTGCCTGAAGTACAGTGGCCCATCGAGCACGAATCGAATACCGAAGCTCGAGCGTAGCGATAATTTGGGCTACGACATCAACGTGTTCGACATCACGAGTTTCCGAACTGATGTGACAGTGCAGTGGCAGGACCTCAGTGTGACAACAGAATCTAGCATTGATCTGGTACCGGATCCAAGCATCGAGGATGAGCACGCCGCGTGGCCCGGCGAAGTGTGTCACACTCTAGGTCTACATCCTGTGGATGGTGTGAACAACGTTGAGCAGCCTGAGAGAGTCGGTGTGGTACAGTCCGTCGACGCAGCTGACCGCATGGCAAAAGTCCGATGGTCTTCTGGTTCGTACATTCAGTACTCACGAGACCCAGATGACGAGATGGCGCCGGCACCCGTTCTCGCTTACGAGATTCGTGCTTCGACCGAAGCCGAGGAAGAGATTAGTCTGTATGACATCGAGGCGCCTGCTTCTCTCAATGTGCGCCGGGGCGACGTTGTCTTGGTGGCCGACTACAGCCACAGCCGACCGCCGACACAGCCGCACGACAATGTCTGGCTTGGTGAGATTGTCGACACGCCGTTAGATGGGGCATTGGTCGTCAGACTAGGCGCGGCGGCAGACGTGCGTGACATCGTATTGTCGCGAGAGAAAGCAGTCGTGGCGGTGCGTTCCGATGGCACTGGTGACGTGGATGCATGGGACAACGGGATGCACGAAGATCTCGATGACGAGGACGAGTTCGGCCCAGGGTATGACTCCGAGCTTGGCGACGACGAGTACGACAGCGATTTCGAGGCAGATCTGGCGGCAGTCACAGCTACTTACGAAGACGAGCTTGGAAGGCCTCTCGAAGAAGATGAGGTCGAAGACGAAGACTGGGAGTCCGCTGAGGAGGGTAATGATGAGGACATCGACATGCAAGACGCGCCAGACGGTCACACTTCGCCTACTTCACATTCGGTCACGCCTGCTGGTAGCTTCGAGCCGTCCGCCGCATCGCAGGTACCTACGACCAACGCTCAAGCAGAAGCACCAGCAGCATATGCCATTCTCGACGGTGACGTCCCAGCAGATCATCACTATCGTAATGAGCCATCGACCTCTACACCTAACCACATGAAGCGCACACAAAAGGAGCACAAGATCCTACGCGACCCAAGTATCCTCCCACAGGGTGTCTTCATTCGATGCTGGGAGACACGACTGGATCTGCTGCGGGTGCTCTTAGTCGGACCAACAGAGACGCCTTACGAGAACGCACCGTTCGTGGTAGACTTCTATCTGCCACCAAGCTTTCCATCAGATCCGCCACAGGCCTTCTTCCATTCGTGGCCAGCTCACGCCAAAATTGGTGCCATCGGACGTGTGAATCCAAATTTGTATGAAGACGGCAAGATTTGCTTAAGTCTGCTCGGAACATGGGACGGCAACAAACTTGAGGCATGGAATGCTGCGAGAAGTACGTTGCTTCAGGTCATCGTCTCGCTGCTTGGGTTGGTGCTGGTGCGCGAGCCTTACTACAACGAGGCCGGGTACGAAGCACTAGTCGGGAGCGAAGCCAGCAAGAGGCCAAGCGCGCTCTACAGTGAGCGAATCTTCCTGCGTTCCAAAGGCTTCCTCATAACAGCGTTGGCCAATGTCGACTCCGCCTCCGGCTTGAAGGGTTTGGAAGATGTGATCAAATGGCTATACGGGGAACCAGAGGGACCGAAGCTGCTGCATGAGACTGTGAAGACAGTCGAAGGAGTGTTGCAGAGGAGTGAAAGCGGCGGATCTGAGCCAGATGGATTGACTGTCATGTCTCGAGGTGCCACCGTGTCGCTCAAGCGCGCGCTCGTCAAGTTGCAAGAGCTGCAAGAGCAGTCTTCGTAGATCATACCATGACATTGCGCACAGTCCATAGTTCGCTCCATAGATCAGCTGCAAACGTTCGCAGGCTGGTCTGAGAGTAAGGCAGATCGTTTCTTCACCACACGTATCCTCTCTCTTGTTCATCTTCCTGACAGTAGTTTCTTGCCATGCTCCCTCACGATGCCATCGAGAATGCCTCTCACCTGCTTGCACCCGTCCAGACCCACGCTCACCATACTCTCCAACCTAGCGACCTGCACCCTTGTCACCATCACCAGCACAGTGACCTTGTCCTCGCCCGTGCTAGTGCCCATTGTGAGAAATGGCAGTTCCTGCTCTTCGACGCCATTCAGATCCAGCAGCGGATCTGCCTCTTCGTCGTTGATCGCGTACGATGCCGTCGAGCCTGTTGTGATTGCTGCAATATAGTCCTTCATCGGCACACCAGCATCCACCAGAGCCAGAGTCGCGGCATTCAGACATGCTGCGAGAAGCGCGCCGTCTTGAGACAAGACGTGCAGCACAATAGTGATGGTCGAATGGGGATAGAATTGTGTGAAGACGGTACTGGCGAAGGCAGAAGAGATGGTATATTGCATTTCTTGCACGCGCCTACAATAGCATACAAATCAGCTATCGTGCCCGAATCCTCCCCTCCCCTCCGTCTATGGTCCTCACATACTTATCGTTCTTACTCCTCCTCTTCCTGTCCATGCCACTAAAGCCCGCGATCCCGATCTCAACATCGATCGCTGCCTCTCGACTCTGTCCACCACCACCGCCGCTTTGTCTAGCCTGACGAGGTCCATGGACGGTGCAGATGACTTTCGTGTTACCCATTTCGAAGTAACTGCTCCCATCCGCGGCGGCTTGGGTGGACATTTGCCCGTGGATGCGGCGGATCTCGTTCCATCGTCGGCCGTCGATGCGCAAGTGTGCGAGGGCGTAGGTCGAGCTGTCGAGAGGCATTTCTGTTGGATGTTGTCGTGGGTGGTGATCCAGGCGCAAAGTCGTCCTATTCGGTGGGAAGACCAATGGTGAAGCTTTGACAAACAGGGGTGTATTGGCGCCCGCGCGTGCCGTTGCTAGCGTAGATCGCCACGTGGGAACGAGAGACTCAGAATAAGGCCAACAACGTGACAACAACGTGATAACACCACGACCGGAGAGCAACGCGAATTAGTGCAGACGACCTCAGATCGCACTCGGTCTCGCTGTCATATGCCTCCAAACGGTATTGGTCTGGTGATGCCGTCAACCGGTCCGTGGAGATGCAAAGAGGACCACACAGCACACAGCTTTGTCCGCATCCTGCCGACACGAGAAAAAGGCCTGATGAAAATGTAAATGAATCGCTCCGTGACAAAGCCGCCTGCGACTTGACGTCGTAACCAGGAATAGCACTTTGGCCGTGCTGCTTACCTATGCGAGTATTCCTACGCACGAGCTATCACTTTCATGACCTTCTCCGCGGATTCACTTCGGGCATGTACGACATTGGGGCCAATGTCACCTTGCAGGTCAGTATATATGGTCTTCACGAACGTGACTAGCATGGCTCTACAGAAGCTCCAAAGCATAAATCACAAGAACAATGTCCCTTACACCAGAACAAGTCAAGATCGTCAAGTCAACGGCGCCTGTCCTTGCAGAACATGGCAATACTGTAACGACCCTTTTTTACAAGACTGTCCTCGAGGAGTATCCTGAGCTGCACAATGTCTTCAACCAGACGAACCAAGACAACAACCACCAAGCCAAAGCACTCGCGGGAGCACTGTCTGCTTATGCGTCACACATCGACGATCTGGGCAGACTGAGTCCAACTGTTGAGAGGATCTGCCAGAAGCATGCATCACTTTACATCCGACCAGAGCACTACCCAATCGTTGGCGAAGGACTTCTACGAGCCATGGGCAATGTCCTTGGAGAAGCCTGCACTCCAGATATCCTCGGTGCCTGGACTGCAGCATACGGGCAGCTGGCCAACCTCTTCATTAAGCGAGAAGAGCAGCTCTATGCTGAGGCCAAGGGCTGGACTGACTGGAGGGACTTTGTCATCGCCGACAAGAGGAAGGAAAGCGATGAGATTACCTCCTTCTACCTCAAGCCTGTTGACGGCGAAAAGCTGCCGGAGTTCTTGCCGGGCCAATATACCTCTGTCTTGACAGATGTGCCACAATTCGGCTACAAGCAGTCGAGACAATACTCCCTCTCCGAGGCACCAAGACAAGACTACTACCGTATCAGTGTCAAGAAGGAAGCCGGCCTCGATCAGCAACATCCAGACGCACCAGCTCACCCAGGCTGGATCTCGAATATTCTGCACAGCGAGAAGAACATCGGCGATGTTGTCAAGCTTTCGCACGCAGTCGGCGAGTTCTACTTCGATCCAGTGAATGACCAGGATGCACCAATCGTACTCCTTTCGGCCGGCGTGGGCATCACACCGATGATCGCGATTCTCGACACTGTCCTGCAGCGTGGCTCTAAGCAGCCCATCTCATTCATCCATGGTGCCAGGAGCACTTCGACTCAAGCATTCAAGGAGCATGTCCGCAGCCAAGTTGCACGACACTCGAATGTGCACGCCGTCCACTTTGTGAAAAATGTCAAGGCTGATATTGATCATGAAGGTCAGGACTTCCATCAGATCGGACGCTTGGCGTTACACTTGGTCAATGCTGACACAGACCTGTTCTTGAGCGATGGCAACACCAAGTACTTTGTGTGTGGACCCGAGGCTTTCATGGCAGATATGTGGAAAGGCTTGAAGGCAAATGGTGTTGATGAGGGCAGGATCAAGATGGAGATATTTGGGACTGGAGAGGTACCGGTAAGTATGCGAATCAAATACATGGATGACTATTACTAACTATACAATAAGCACTAATGACATCTGAATTTGGACATACTATGCAACAGATATGATAGAATCGAGATGAGAGTACCATAGCTACTAAAGACCTTGATACCTACATGCGCTGCTTCGTCATCGTCATCGCCCCCACAACGACATCTTACGCCCGCTTACCCGCATGAGCATCAGAACAAATTACCCAAGAGCCTGCAGTGCACAATGTCGGCATTTGAGAGCATAGTGAGTGGATCTCGGTGGCGTACAGATCTTCTGTAAGATCTTGTGCCACCAACATTCACGGGTCCGAATTCGCTTTACAGTACTTGGCATACTGATCCAGCAAGACATTCTTCTGCACAGGACAATGATGCCTTTGCGAAAAGACTCGCAAGGAAGAGATGTCGTCCCGATCATCATCAACGGCGAAGCACTGCAGATTGACGAAAGCAAGATCAAACCAGTGAACTCCTCAGCCCAGGACAAAACAATTCATTACTATGCCAGCGCCTCAAAGGAGACATGCATCACTGCTTGTGACGCCGCTTGGGCAGCCTTCTCCGGTTCGACTCTATCGACTGGTCGAGACGGCTGGCGCAGAGCCTCAGCTTCCGCGCGTCGAGACATCATCTTGAAAGCTGCAGACCTCTTCGAGCAGCGCCGGGACGCCCTCATTGCAGCGCAAGTCAACGAGACTTCCTGCCCCGAAACATGGGCGGTCAACAATGTGAACATCTCCGTAGCTTACATGCGCGAGATCGCTAGCGCCGTCAGTGCCATCCGCGGGGAGATTCCACCAATGGAGAAACCAGACGCATTCGCATTCGTCTTCAAGGAGCCTGTTGGAGCTGTTCTCATCATTCCACCATGGAACGGAGCGCTTATACTCGCTGCTCGAGCTGTCACGTCTGCGATAGGCGCGGGATGTACGGTCGTCCTGAAGAGCAGTGAGCTCTGCCCTTTGACACATAGCCTGATTGTCGACATCTACCACCAGGCCGGTCTTCCTGCTGGCGTCCTTAACTCTCTATCAGCCGACCGGGAAAGCGCGGCTGAAGTTACGGAGACTCTGATCGCTCACAATGCGATCAGGAAGATCGAGTTCATCGGCTCGGCAGCTGTGGGTCGTATAATTGGTGCGGTGGCGGCAAAGCATCTGAAGCCTGTGCTGATGGAACTGGGCGGGAAATGTCCAGCGATCGTGCTGGATGATGCAAATCTTCAGAAAGCTGCTGTGCTCTGCGCCAAAGGTGCTCTGCTTCACCATGGACAGATTTGCTTCAGTACCGAACGTATCATAGTGCAGCGAAACGTCGCCGCGCAATTTCAGGAGTTACTGGTCGAAGCTGTTAGAAAGGAGAATGGTGGCTTTGCTGTTCACGCCGAAATGGCGAAGAAAGCACAGGTTATCCTCCAAGATGCAAAAGATAAGGGCGCCCATTTCTTGATGGGCGGGCCTGAAATGAATGAGCACGGAAAGGGTCTGAAACCTTCCATCGTCTTGGTCGATCCAGCGACGATAAAGGACGATCTGAGAATCGTCGACGAAGAAACTTTCGGTCCCTCCGCATCCCTCTACGTCGTAGAGAACGATGCTGAAGCGATCACGGTGGCAAATGCGAGCGCCTACGGCCTGAATGCAACCATCCACTCAACGAATATGGAGAGGGCGATCAAGATGGGCAGAGAGCTGGAGTATGGGCAGGTTCACATCAACAGCATCAGTGTCTATACAAGCCCGATGGGACCACAAGGTGGCGTCAAAGGGAGCGGATGGGGACGGCAGAACAGCCACTGGGGATTGGGAGAGTATCTGCAGGAGAAATTCATTACGTATCATGGGAAGGTTGCCGATGCTTGAGGTGGTGGTGCATCGTCGTACTTCGAGCTCAGTGAGAGCTGCGGAGCTATCGGCTGTGCTTCGCTGGTTTCTAAACTCCTGAGCACGATCGAGTCGGTGGTAAAGAAGGAGGTCGAACCAGAGATCTTTCTCAGGATATGTAGGTTCTCCGTAGGTATCGCGTCGCCATCCCTCCACATTTCCGAGTGCTTCTGTGCCACCAGTCACCATCCTTCACCGCTCTCAAAATCACTTCTTCCCCTGCAAGTCCGCCCTCTGCACCCACCCGAACCCCTTGTTCCCCTGGTCGAAGATCGCATACATACTCTTCAACAGACTACCTCCATAGATGGAGAACGCCATATTGCCCCTACTCTGCCAGGCCCCGAATCTTATTCCACCTCCGATGTCCGCGAATCCCACATCGTCCGGATCAACAACGCACTCAGCATCCCCTATCGCCACTTTCAAAGCCGGCAACTTGCCTCTCGGTGTGTTCGCCGGAAATATGAACCCTCCTTGGTCAGCGTCAAATTTCGAGCCCGGGATCGCTGCGTAGATGGCTCGGCAGCTGTCGTCGTCAATGAGAGCGAGTGTCGTGCCTGTGTCCATGATTGCTGAGTTGTTTCCACCGTCCATGAGGTGTTTCGAGCCGTTGATCGTGATGTAAGGGGATTTGATCTCCTAGAAGCCTTTGGAGTTGTCGATGGGGCTGTAGTGAGGTGACTGATTGGCGAGGGCTTCCTGTACGAGAGCGCGTCGTGTCAGTGTCATCTGCGGACAATCATGCAATACGAGCCACGCATGCCAGAGTATCATATACCTGATCGATGTATCCGAACGTGTAGAAAGGCGGGACCTTGTCGATCCGGTTCGTGAGGTACGCCGTGAATAGCTCGCTCCCTTTCGGGATGTCGGCTTGGATCATCATGTTCTCAACAGGCGTGTGGACAGGCTGTGGTCGCACAGTATTGATCGTGCCAAACGCCAGGCCCAATAATCCATCACCCGCGCAGCTCTCGAAGCTCGGTGCGATCGTCTTTGCTAGTTCGACGGCCTGTGAGTCAACTGTGAGGCCTCCAATTGTGACTGTGTCTGTCCCTACCGATCCGCCCGCGCTAGATCCGTCGCCATATGTGATCTTTCGGGGTTAGCCAGTGCACGACGCGCATATTCATTCACTTACAGTCCAGCTTTGGTTCGGGCATGCTCTCCAGGTATTGCTCTTGTTTGGATCGAAGATATGATGGCCAGTGCTGCGCCCAGCGTCTTGTGTGTTCTTGGGGAGCGATGTAGACCATAGCCATAGGTCCGAGGATCCAGTATCGAAATTGAGGTCCTGTGCGAGAATTAGCCTTGCAAGATGTCGTGCGTGCTTTAGATTCATTCACTCACCATTGCTTGAGGCGGCGTCCCTACTCCCACTTGAGCAAGATATTCTGAGTCATCCTGGATGTTCTGAGCTTCGACTTCACCCTTCTTGTCTGAGGTACCGTCTGTTGAGAATGGTTGACCTCCGACACGCTTATGGGTACCAGGCTGAAAGCGTTGAATGCAATTCTGAGTGCTGTCGACGAGGAGATTGTGGAGGAACGTGAATGGGCATGGCAAGGTGGGCGTGATGTCGACTACAAGCAAGGGGTGTTAGCTCCAAGATGCGCCACTGCACGACGCGCTTTCACTCACATTTCTTGAAAAGGTGTCCTAGGCAATCGCGCGGTGTTGGTGACCACTTCGGGTTCTTGACGAGAGAGATGCGGTGTAGTCCGTGAAGATGGGCAGCAGCTGGCGCATAAGTGCTAGGGAGATTGTGGCGCTGTTGATAGACTGTCTTGATGTCTTCCATAGGCATGATGAGTGATGCTCAGGTGTCTCGGATGATGCATGCCACAGAAGAGGATAGCCTGAAATTGGTTTCAGAGGTGTGGACAGTACTGGACATGGCGAAAGGTGCGTCATCCCTCGAGCAAAAACGCACCTTCTGAGGAGCCCATGGCTCTTGCGCGTGATCGAAGCAGTAATATCGAGGCACGACCCGTCAGATCTGCCAGACCTCAACACGTCCAGTCGCTCCAGCTGTTCACTGTATTCCAAGCCCATGTCAGCTCTGCGTCAATCCTAAGACGGCCACTTTGTCTCGAAGCACAATCACCAGATCTCAAAGTCAAGGTACAGTCAAACCTCGTTCCGGGGTATGTGCACTAGTGGACTAACGACTCGCGGCAGTCTCTGTCTGAACCGTTGAGCTCAAGACACGAGACCACACTTCTGCTATTCCATCCAACGCCTTTGCTGACCAGCCTCGCCGGAGCGCGTAATAGTAACAAAACAGCAACATACACTACAGAACGATGTAAAGAATAAGTGCTTTGCAAACCCTTGGGTAGTCCATTCCCTTGCCATGTCTTCCTCAAGACTCCACTTTTATTCCTTGAACGCCATGCTTGCTGATCCAAAAAGGACTGGCCACGAGTGGCAAAACCAGATAACGCAAAGAAATGAGAGGCCGTTAAGCTTAGCAATGTAATGGCGGAGAGGGGGTTTCAATCGCTTCCAACCACGCGGCAATCCGTCGGTGCTTATCGACGCTCATTGAGTACAATTGGAGAGTGCGAGGCCAGTCTCGGTCGAATGCATGGGACGCTTGGAAGCCATACTATTGCATGGGTGTCTGGGTTGGATAGTAGTTGGGCTGCATTTGGGAGTAGTAGTATGCAGTCTCCGGGGCTGGCGTGGGTGGCGGCATGCCGACCAGAGCGTTCGTGGGTACGAAGCTCCTCGCTGGCTGATAGTCCTCAGCCTCCTGTCGCCTGCGTGCCTCTGATGCCGGCAGGTAATGTGTTGTACCATCTCTTTCATAGGCCACAATGTCCTCGGATGACGTTTGAGCAGGTTGCTGTTGAGGCTGCTGCTCCAACTCTGCCGGCTGGGATTGCGGCTGCTGTGGCGATGCTTGCGGTCGCGCCATGTGCGTGCCAGGCGGCGACATCACATAGCCTTGTTGAGGTGGCCCATACATCGGCATTGGCGCATAGGCTTGAGGTCCCGGCTGGAAGTAGTAACCCTGCTGTGGATACGGGGCGTAGTACGGGTTGGCGCCGTATGGCACCATCTGGGGCTGAAAGGCGGGAGCCTGCATCGCCTGTTCCGGGATATTCGACAGTGGTGTGACTGCAGCTGGTTGAGCATGGTAAGGGTACTGCTGGCCTGGGGAGTAGTAAGCTCCTGCTGGCGGGCCGAAGCCAGACTGCTCGTTCATGTGTAGCGGCAACTGATTCTGGAACGGCTGCTGCGGCTGGGGAGGCACAGAGGCATTTTGAAGCACTGCCGGCGACTCGATACCGGTTACCGAAACCACCTTCTGCGGTCTTGGCTGGTGCACAGTAGTGGTAGGCGTGCCCTGGAATGCCGGCTGCGACGGTAGAGGGTATGAGTGAACCTGGTACCCTGTGGGCGTTTGGTGGCCGGATAGTGGACCTGTGGGTGTGTTGAAGGCCGAGAAGTGCTGTTGAGAGCCATGCGGCAGTCGAACGATTGGTCTGTTGGGCGGCATGCCACCTGCATATGCTGAACCAACGGGCGAGAACGCATTTTCCCGTGCAACGCTCGCAAACGATGAGCGGCGGCTAGCAGCGACACTAGCGGCGTAGACACTGCCACCATACATTGACGTCCTTCGACTGGAGTATCCATACCCGCCAATGCTTCTCTGATATCCACTTCTGCCAAAACCTTGCTGATTGGGTCTCATCTGTCTAGGAATGAAGATGAACGATCTTTCTGGAGCGGGAAAGATGTAGCGCTGGATATGAGGCGGGAGAGATACCCGCACAGGCTTGTCTCGACGAAGTGGTGGGCGATGATCGGGCAGTCGAGTGTACTGTTTCCACGGGACTTCAGAGAAAGTGATGGGCTCTGGCATACCTGGCAATAACACCCGGATTTGCACCTTTCCCACGACCGCGGTCCTAGAGAACGACAAGACTCGAGGCTGCGGCTGATGGTTCTGCGTACTGGCGTGAGCAGGCTTCGGAAACAATCGCGCAGACTCCTCGCGGTCTTGAGGCGAGTCTGCAGGCTTGGCGAAGTTGGAAGATTCTCTACTCGGTTCCTCGTTGATAGTGTCGTGCAAATCATGCTTCCATGTCTGTTCCGCAGACCTGTCTGCTTGCGACGTCTGGTGCACTGGCGCATATGGTGGTGCCACGTTGCCTGCGCCTCGTCCTCGGCCTCTCACGTTCCACGCGCCTCTGGTCGGGGGCCCAGTCTGCGCGTGGTGCGAGCGGGTGTCGTGCATGAAAAAGTTGCCGCGGTTGGGAATGAAGGCAGGGTCGGCGTCGCGCTTTTTCCGATACTCTTCATGGTCTCGCCTCTGCCGCTCTGCAGGAGACTGCGAGTAGGCGGTGGGCGGCGCAACAGCGGGTGCCTGAGAGGTAGCTGTAGGCGCGGCCTGATCCATGTTCTCAAAGTCACCGACGTCTTGCGCTGCTGCCTGTTCATCGATGCTGAGCCCATTGAGCATGGCTTCGGTGTCTGCCGTGGCCTTGAAAGCGGTCGGCTGCGACTGCGAAGAAAGCTCTGCCGCTTGGTCCTTGCCCGTCTTCTTCGCCGCCTTCTTCCTGCTCTTCCGGGCCTTCTTGCCAGCGCTCTTGGCACCATTCGCTGCTGCCTCGGATTTTGGCTGCGAGGCTTCAACTCCCGCTTCCGCCGCCTCGGGATCGCCCCAAGTGCTCGACCCGGCCTCATCGTCCTCCATGTCGCTGAGTACAGATCCCTCACTCTGCGAATCGTCCACCAGTACCGGCCCTTCCTCATCCTCTCCTTCCTCGTCCGGGCGCCTGCGGCGACCCACCAGCGACTTGAATGACCGTCCAGCCGCCATATCGAACTAGAATTACGTATGTTGGGACGCGGAAGGAATGGCTGAAGCAGGAATAGAGGGCCGACCGAAGCACCAGCAAGGGCGCCAGCAGTGTCGAATGCCCGAGGAGTGGCGAGGGTGTCGCTAGGTCGGGAGGGGAGCGCGCGTTGAGATGCACGCCTGTGTCATCTCAGACCTGCGCTGCGCTGTGTGCGGTCGGTTATCGCGATGTCGATGGCATGGGCACTGTCGGACTCGGCAGAGAGCATGCCAGCAGTTCTAGATGCTGAGCAGTCACGGTCGATGCCAAGTACACGCTAAGTGCAAGGATTACTAACAGCGCCGGGGGAAGCTTCGATGCAGCGATGTGCTCCGAGGAGGTACACAAGGACCGCCGCGGGGGCATACAGTATATAGTATCAAGTAGAGCAGATATCGAAGTGTTAGACATCCTCGTAGACCAGCGGGTGGTCAAAGACATGAATTCTGGCCTATTCTACGAGCTCTCTTTCCCCAGTTTGGTCAGTTCTTGCAAGAACGTGGCCGCATTCACAAGTTCTGTACTGCCATACACGACACGTTTCCGCCCAACCGTGCTTGCGTTACCTGCTCCGCCTGTCGTGCGCTTCGACCAGTCCTGCAGATTGCCGTACTCGTCCATGCTGCCGCCACCCACCGTAAAGACGATGGCTTCACTAAAGCCTTGTCTCCGCTGCCCGAATGACGGGTCGATGCCACGTGTCTGCTGTGTGCCCGACCGTGCATCTTTGGCGCTGGGCGGCATCGTCCCTCGAGCGTTGGCAGACCGCGGGTCGAAGTACAGAAAGCCTTCCGTCTTCTGCAGGGCGCTTGTCGATGCGTTCTGAGGATCCATCAGACTCTCCGTGATCTTCGTCAGCGTCAGATCTTTGTTGGCAGGTAGGAAGTTCTTCACGCCTGAGATGAGGTTGTCAAAGTTTGCACCGAGACCCGCATCCTTGAAACGGTCTGTAAGCCGTGAAGAGATCGAACTGAACCCACGGAACAGTTCGTTGGATGCTGATGATTGCTGTGGCTGTTTCTCTGGTGCGGATGAGATCATCGTCATGCGGGTGATTTCGCGCACACGTCGGATGTATGTCAAGGGCAGCGTGTCGACACCCTGCTTCTTCAATGCTTCCTCGAATTGCTCCATGTCCGTTCGAGATAGCTCGGCTTCAGTGCTCAAGAACCAAATGATGAAGATTCGAAGTTTATCCGAGGGCTCATTACCATGGTCGGCTCCATTGATGAGTTCCAGCATTTGGGCCTTGGTCTGCTTCTTGATGTCTTCCTCCAGCTGGAAGAAGTTGTCCAGTTGTCGGTCTTTGATCCCCTTCAGCAATGCCGTGGCGATGTTCATGTGCATATCAAGAAGAGCTTTGCGCTCCCGCAATTCAGGCAGAAGTGTGATTGCGGCCTTCAAATGCTGCGCCGATGCACTCGTGTCGTTCTGTAGGTCCTCTATCGAGTTTGCACCCGTCTTCTTCGTAACATCAGCAGCATCGTCCTTGTAGCGGGTCAATTCGGCGTCAATGTCCTCCGCCACTTGGGGAAAGGGAGTCCCAGAATTCTTGTTCCAGAAGAAATCATTCGAGTTCAAGTCATAAGACTTTTTGATGTTGCCCTTCGCTGGATTGCCGTCTTCTGCTGGCGTCTCCACAGTGATTCGATTCAGATGCATACTCAAAACATCGTGTATCAAAGATTGATACGTCCAAGAATGTGAGAGCATGGGCACAAGATCGACGTTACGATCGACGATGATCAGTACTGGTCTCGAAGATGTCGTTGTTGATGATTTGCCCGAGAAAAGGTTGTCCTTGGAATTCAGAATGTGGTCGCGCAGCTTACGGTCAAGTTTTGCCGCGATCATTTCTGCGGCACCGCCCTTTGGGCATCTAATGATAGGAATTGTGCCTAGTCTCTGGTCAGCTAGAGCGTTGGCAAGCAGCATCGCTCAACGCACCCATCGTGACTGCAACGCTAAACAGTCCACTGACGATACGGTCGACATTGTTGTCAATGTCTTCGTCGCTCGTGTGGGCGCTGTTCATCGCCCAGTACGTCTCCTTGCCCATACCAAGACTGAACAGGTTTGGTTCGCTGACAATGAAGTTCAAGTACTGGTCAAAGACTTGGCTAATGCTCTCGGATGTGTTTGCTAGGGCCGTTTGCGTCGCGAAGTCCTCCAGCAGCGGTCGGGGGATGGAGGAGAGAAAGTTGATGTATGCAGGGGAGTATAGGCCATTCTGCAAGTCCTGAGTTATCCGCTCCAGGTTCGATGCTGTCGGCTCAACGAGGTATATGACAGGTACATCAGGTATGGCATGCCGTTGGCCGTTTATATTCCTGACAGTGAGAATCAGCAAGAGCTGCACGAAGCTCAGCATGTACTGCAATCGCCACGTCCGCCAACATACAGGTGTATTGTGATTCCCCAGCTCCGTAGGTCATTGACCCGTAGCACGCTACTAATGACATCTCTTCCCAGGTTGTCGAACACCAGCACTTTCCATATCGGCTCGCCATCAGAATTGAGAATCGGCGTGGAATTTGGTGTTACTCCGCTCGAGGTCGAGGGTTCCAGGTCGCTGTTCTCGGCGTTTGCATGGTTGAGATTCAGTATACGCTTGATTGAAGCTGGCCATCCGTTAACGGCTGTATGCGCAATGCACATATATGAACTACTCACCTACTTGACGATCTCTCAGCGATTGGTATGAAGACATCGTTGCTGTGGCTGTTATCCAGCCGGCTAAGCGTTCAGCGCATCGAGTATAGCAGGTGACCCGGTGAATCTTAGTAGCAGCAGCTGCACGATAACACGTACATGTCAACAATTCATGTGAATGCCACTTGCACACGAGCGCGGCTTCCGCGTAAATGACGCCGGCTCGGCTCTAGCCGCCGCGTGACCAGGATTGGCTTTGCCCGCGCTTTCTCGTCGTTCATCTCGTTCTCCCTTCGCCGTCACCTTTTCCTCAACACACAAACCAGCCTCACCACACAGTATTCCCCTTAACACTTCCTCCTGACCTAATTGAGTACGTGATGAGCGCTTGACAAAGCTTTTAACGGCATTTCTCGTGGTATTGGTGTGGTGGCAGAGGGGCGCTCTTTAAGGCAAATTGCGACGGGCACTGAGGTGACTTGGTTTCTGACTGCACACCGCTGAGCATCACTGCTATCACTGTACTACTGCGCGCGGCGTCTGCTTCAGCAGACGACGTATTCCATACTCTTCGCTCATAGCCGACGACGACCATTTTAGAGTCGCGTCGTGCTCGTGGACGTGGAGGCAATTGACGCACCAGGGATGGACAGTCCTGGCTGTTCACCACTGCACAGCGCCGATTATTAAGGCCATTGACAGCAGCAAACTCGACTTCTTCACGGGCAGCACCACAAGCAGACACGCCTACGCTGAAAGCGAGACCCGCGTCTCAGCGCAGCACCCACATTCTCTTGGTCTGCAGTCCTGTCTGTGAGACTGCCGCCATAGACTTTCCCGAGCTCGGAGTTGTCATCATCTGCATCATCCCCAGGATCCGTACGGCTGCTCTCTTCCAGCCGCGCAGCGGGCACGGGCCACCATTTTCTCCATTCGGCAATCAGTTCAGCTCCAAACGCCGCCCGCGGGACTGCGACATTTTGCTGTCGGGATGGATCGGCTGCCAGCAAACAGTAATGAGGGTTTCCCAAACGATAACTTGTTCGGTAATGACCACAACTACAATTCATATGACAACCTGAATCTCTTTCCGAATGGCACCGAGTCCACGTTCAACGATGCTAGTTGGGGCGTAAACGCCAACCAGTCACGTGGCCCGCCCGTGCCGAGTTGGCAACAGAATGCGAACCACCTCGCTGCCGCATCTTCGCATGCAGGTTTCAACGACCAGTCGTCGCCCTACGGACGCAACCCCAACCAGAGTCCCGTGCCATTCGCTCAGAATCACTTCGGCAACTATGGTGCACCACAGAACTACCAATACCAACAGCCACGATATGATCCAGGCTTGGTGACGCAAAGTGGAAACGGACAGAACTTCAATTTTGGCTCGCATGGCTTCAACTCGCCTGTACCTCATGGCGCTACTATCACACCACAAGCACTGCAGCGTGAAGGTCAGCCATCGAATCTCCAGTATGCGATTCCTCAAACCTACGCCCAGGGGATGCCCAACAGGGCAATCCCAAATCCATTGCAGTACAGAACGGTGGATCACAAAGCCTTGCTCGCATCTCTACCGAAGGGTGTCGACACTGGCATGTTCAGCATCATCAACTTCGACAGCCTCGCTCGTACCACAAATTCCGAGCGCATGAACAACTTCGTCAACGTCGGCAAGGAGGCTATTGAGTGGGACTGCACGCGAAGTGCCATTCCATCTTACGCGCCTCGCCATTCTCGGAACGATCTGCGCAAGCTGGTCGGCAACAACACAAGCGCCCTTGCAAAGATCGGAAAGAAGTCAAGCAAGCACAGGGGCTTCCCAACACTGTCTAGCGACGTCAAATCGACGTCACGCGCAGCTGGTGGAACGGCTGTGAAGCAAGAGACAGAGTCAAGCAGTTCGGAGGATTCGTCCAGTGACGATGACTCCGAATACTCCGATTCCGAAGACGAAGACACGCCCTTGCCACCAAAGCGGCCTGACAATCCTCGAGCAGGCGTTGAGTACGATACCATCAAGGCACTTTGGTACAGCAAGCGGAGACCACTAACCAATGAAACGATCAAGAAGCGTCTTATTGAGTTCTGGGAGCTCATGAAGACGATTCGTGACCGCTGGAAGAACGATCAGGAGGCAGTGGCTGACGCAGAGGAGAAGAAGCGGACAGGTGAGCTGCCACTGCTCCAGAGCCGGGTCAAGGACCAACGCGACATGGTGGAGGCTGCTTTCAAGGCGGCGCTGAAGCATGGCCATCGTGGCATTATTGAAGTGTGAGTACAATTCCTCCCCTATGACTTGTTTTCGTGATATTGTGTGACATACGGCGTGCGGCGATGCGGGCTTGTACCCTCACTGCAGGCGGCGACGGCATCAGAGCAGCAGCAGCGACTCTTCTTTCGTGACGTACAGACCTCGTGATTGGGAACAAGTAAAGTGACCAGCAAAGAGTTGGTGCGGCGCACCGTTGGAACTTCGCGAAGTGCATCTTCCGTCATAGCTTGATCATCTAGTCTATTCTCGAGGCACATCTCAATGCCCGAGAGTGATCTCCACCGGCGGCATGCACATGTCGTCGGTATATGCATCGTCCAAGAAAGCGTTTCTTTTGCGCAATTACTAATATGTACGTTACTAGACTCGCAGAGAATACAGCTCTGGTGTTCCTGTGCTATCAATTCCTGCTCGATCGCTTCAAGGCCGACGACGTAAACGGGACCCTATCTCGTGCAATCCTTGACCTCATGAGCAACTTCACCACCCTCACCACCAACACTGCTGAGAAAGTCCACCTGTCGAAAATCTTTCCGCGGTACCTGAAGAAAGGAGACGCGAGAACGAAGCATTGGGTGGGGAGAATTCTAGCCAACGTTGATGCAGCCGACAAAGAGGCTGCTGCTCGCGCAGAGCGCAAGGCATCCGAGCCGCCCGGTTCGAAAAAGGACGAAGTCAAGGCATCGTCTCCATCCAGAAAGAAAGCGACACCTCCTGTTGCCGGAGTCAAGCGCGCAGCGACCACCTCGGAAGATAGCACTGTGCAGAAGAAGGTCGCGACTGGTACGGCGAAGCCAAGCACAACGACCGCCGCTGCATCCAAGATTGATGGTGCATTGAAGAAACCAGCAGTCACGGCACAAAGTCTTCGAGGCGACGCCACAAAAGCGGCTGCTTCTGCATCCAACAGCGCTGCCGTAAGAAAGACAGTAACTGCAAAGCCATCGGGCTTCTTCTCGAGTCTACAGTCTGCACAGAAGAAACCAGGAACCTCGAACGCCGATAAAGCATCAGCTTCAGCAGGCAAGCCTGCCTCCGCAAAGCCCGCCGAGCCGGTCAAGTCCGGATTCTCATTTGCTGAGACCATGGCTCGCATCTCGAAGCCAAAAGAAGAAAAGCCAGCACCCAAAAAGGAGACAAAGGTCGTTACCAACGAGAGTCCCGAAGAGCGTGCCAAGCGGACTCGCAAGGAGCAGCGACGCAAGTTGCGCGTCGAGTTCAAGAAAGGCGAGGACCTCGTACAGATAAAGTACTTCACTCACGATCCTGAAGAGGAGACCAATCATGGTGAAGGTCAGATGCGAGACATTTCCGATGCTGGCGGAGAAGGTCGTGCGCTGAAGCAACAGTCCCAAATGATGGACATTGACGACGAAGACGACGTGGAGGAGACCCAAGACATCCGTGCACATGAGCCGATCACTCTTGTGGATTTCAGCACCGTCGACAAGGAGGAACGTGAGCGTAACTATGCGCCGTATGGCGGTGGTCTAGTAGAGCCAGATTCGGCGGAACGTGCTGTGCGTGAGCACTATGAAAACAACAACCTCATCGTGTTCTATACGAGCCGTGACGATATCCCACCCAACCCTCACGAGCCAGCCGACCCATACAACGGCGATCAAGGTGGGCCGACTAAGCAATTCGGAAGGCCAGAAGAGAAGTACTGGCATCGTGCTCAGGCTAGGCAGGCGCGTGGACACAGTCAGAACAGCTACGGTCAGCCAATGGTCCCTGCATATGGTTGGCCACAGCGAATTCAGCAGCAGCAAGTGCCACCACCACCACCTGTTGGAGGCGTACCCGATATCGCCTCTATTTTGGCACAGCTTGTGCCAGCAGGCCAGCAACCTCAGGCCACATACGCAGCGCCACAACCGCCAACGTCAGCAGCAGCTCAAGGCTGGATGGGTGCGCCAGCGACTGCGCCACCACCACAAACGCCTGCTGGTCTCGACCTGAACGCGATCCTGGCGTCGCTGCAGGCTGGCAACGCTCAGACGGGTCAGAACGTCGCCGCTGCCGCTCCGCTGATGAACTTTGGCGGCCAAGGTCAGCAGCAGCAGAACGACAAAAACCATCCAAATTACAAAACCAAGGTTTGCAAGTACTGGCAAGAGGGACGCTGCCATAAGGGTGACAGTTGCAGCTTTCGTCACGAGTAGAGATGGATTCGATGGAGGACTTTTCATGCATAGCGAGGCGTTGGGCATAAGGCGATCTACGGTTAGACGCAAGCGACAGCGCATGGTGATACGCATTGGAAGGCGTAACGATGAGCATCAAAAAGGCAAGGCCTGGTAATGGGTGTACATATGTACTAACAGTGAGGACACAGAACCTCAGGCATGATAGTTGGAATCATAGCTCAATGTCCCGCCCCAAACCATCCATGATGTCCGCCCATGACGCCATTGTCTGACTATTCATCTTTCCTCCCCGAAGCCCAGTTCACCTTTGGACAGTCGAACCTAACCGACCTCGCCTTCCTTGCAAGAATGCATTGAAAGTGCCATCCCTCGTTCGGTGGTCCCCAATGTTTCTTCTTCGCCTTCTTCGAAGTGGCCAACTCCCAAAACTTGTATCCTGGCACATCTATACACTACGTCAGCACTTTAATTCCCACGCCACAACACTTTCGGGTGGATACTCACGGCTTGCCTTGACCTCACCTGAGCTACAGTCCTCGCTCTCGAAAGCCTTCACCTCACACGTCTGTTGAGAATAGTACAACGCGTCTTCGTACGCCGCGCCCTTGCGAACTCTTTTCAGTTTGTCCGAGGGGATGTATGTGAAGTCACGGACTAGCGCATCGGAGTCTGCCTTGAATTTCAGACATTGGCCAGAGTAAGCCTTCAGGGCTTTGCCACGCTTGAACTCCTTGTCTTGGGTGCACTGGCCGTTGTTGTCGAGCTGAGTGAGAGATGGTGAGTGAGGATATTATGTAAAGCTGGTGGAGATCTGACTTGCCTCCCAGAGCTGGACCTTTGCAACGACCGGGCCGTAGTCATGCTTGTGCTTGCGCTTGTCCAAGATTTTCAGGTCAAGGATGTTGGTGTCTTCTGGCAGCGTCAGGTTCGTTGGGGTAGCTGCAGCGATTGTTACCAAGGCCGCGATGGGGGCCACAATAGTGGAAATGCGCATGGTAGTGAGGGTGTAATGTTGAGAAGGTTTTGGATCGACGAGAATCTCGAGGGTACAGAATTTTCGAGGGAGATGTGGTAGAATGAGATTTTGTATTTATGTCAGGAAATGCGCTTACAGCTTGTCCTCAAGCCCAGGCCGGGGAGCTTGTCATATTGTGCCGCAAAGAGACGGAGAATATGTATTACCAGCTATGCAGGGACCTATAACCGTTGTACCGTAGTCATCATTAGCTGTTGCTGTCCTTACCTCGTGGAGAGTGCATGATTCGCGCCAAGGCTTGCACGTGTGCGATTCACGGGAAGCTTCCGATGCTGCCAGCAATATCTTATTGAACTCGGTGACCATGTGTAGCTTCCATTGCATCGATTCAGTTCACTTGTTGTTTTGATGCACCAAGGTGCGACTCGAAGCGGCTACACAGTCGCGGTCGCCAGCTCGATCTCCGTTGCAAAGAAGGCGTTGACGGTCAATGCCCGACAACTACCATCTGCGGCTGCACTTTATCTATAGAACTCGATGCTCTAATGAGTCTACCTGGTAGTGCTGGGCCTAAAATGTGGAAAGGGTTGTTCCCCAGGACATAGGATTATCAGTTGATGACGGGCAGTTGCCTATCTTGACCTTTCAGTTTCTTCTCCACTCGATCATGACTTCGAAAGCCTTTGGCCAACCTGAGCATAGGCGACACGCGCACGCGAGCGGCATTCGCCAGGTATGTTATATTGTCTTACCCACTACCTCTCACAAAAAAAATCTCGGGCAACAACACTGGCTCTCATCTTTCAATAGCATGACGCTCATCGACGAGCAAGCCGCGGAACTTTTTGCGGGCCTAACCGCACGATAGAACTGTTGCAACACGTGCATCCAGAGGAGATGGATCGACGTCAGTGCCTCCGTGCCACGCCTCACTACCGTTTCCCGTGGACATGACTGACATGCAGCCTTGACAGTGCGACTCGGAGAGTCGTCCTGGCCGTTGTACTGGCTGTGGACTGCACGCAAAGGATGGCATATGCCGCAGTAACCACAAGATCGTGGCGGCGGGTCTACTCTTGATAGTGAACAAGCAGAATGGCGGATTAAGGGAGGCGATTATCCAACGCCGGTACCATCGCTGGAAGAGCGTTACATGGCAACGTATGCACCTTGCATCGTCGATCGTCAGACAGGAGACAGGAACTACAGCGCCGCCTCGCTGGGCCACACGGACATGTGCTTAGACGTGAGCGCAGACCCAAGCTTCATCAAGGCCTGCAAAGCATTCCTTCGGGTGCCATGTGCGGCGTCAGTCGCACCACAAACACGCCCGCCAACGCTCTGCATCGTTGGCGGTCAAGAGCTGTCGGGTTTGCAGGGTCACTATGACCACTTCGCGCCGATTCTTAGCAGCGTTCGATCAGAGCGCTCTGAGGAGAGAGCTGCCAGAGCACCATCATCAGCCGCGGACTCGACACCATCTATGCTGACGAACACCGATTCTTATGCGCTCTAGTTGGAGCCATGGGCTCTATCTGAGCTTCCAGAAGAAGGCACCAGTCCATACTCTGAGCAGTTCACAAGCCAGCCACATATCAAGAAGGAAGAATCATGAGGGAGTGAAGGAAGATACGCGGTGCATTAGTCGAAGTGGGAATCGAGCGATGTGTCCATCGTGCTTTCTGTCACTCGAGTCGAACTGTCGGTCAACACTACTTCCATGCTGAGCAGTATCCAACGGGGAACCACCTTAGCTTCACAAGCGTTAGCGCACATGTTCATCAATCAAAGATGGAGGACAAGCTCAGCTCTTCCAATCACTCCAGTCGGGAGGTGGGTTGCGTTGTCCAGTATGTAGCATAGAGTTCGGAAATGATGATTTCAAGCGATTCCTGACATAATTTCCTGTCCCGATCACCCTCGCCTTGCGATTACTTCATGCCCTCGCAATATGCTTTCCACACATCGGCCTCCAGTATTTGCGCTCACAGCAGTCCCCGGCACGACTCGATTCGCCCTTCCAGTCATCCAAACCAGGAATGCCAAGACCGATTCCTTTGATGGCCGTACTTGATCTGCAGCGCACAAAGGACAACTATTGAGCATCACGTCTTTGTCATCGCATGTGGCAAGATCTTTCAGAATGTTCTTCATGGCTATGAGATTCTCGAAGTCCCACATGCGACCACGAAGAACAGATCATCTGACGTGAGACATCCTAGTTCATTTCCTCGGTGCACAAGCTCTCCAGGGGTATGAACGACGGACTAGTTCCAGCACACAAGACATCTGCCACGTCTGTTGTGTCTCAAACGCACAGGAGGATGCCATCTGCAACTTCGCGCGCTGAAGAGATCTTGCTTCAAGATCAGGAGAAACACATTTTGCGAGATGATGAGAGCGTCGAAGGGGATGTTGAACATGATGAAAGATTGAGTATATGGCGAGTACTGGCAGCAGGCTGCACTCTATGGGGGTATGTCGAGTTGTGAAGTAGTTGCCATGACGTTGAAGTGGGTGCTGACCATTCAAAAGGTTGCAGTTGGTTTGGTCGACCATATTCGCGCGAGGAACTGTTCGTCCTTCGTCACACACTCAATTCGCCGGGCACTAACTCTTCACCAGGCTCATCTCAAGTCAATTGGGATACCCATCTCTCTATCGGCCTTATTATGGGTTGCAGGCCCTTTGTGCGGTCTCGTAGTCCAGCCAGTGCTCGGCGCCATCAGTGATTCCTACGAGCCAGGACCAGGCAGGAATCGCCGGAAACCATTCATTTTCGCTGGTGCGATTGCTACAGCTTTCTGCATGCTGGGCCTCGCATGGACATCGAATATTGTGACGTTCCTCGTACACTTTACTGGCGAAGGCTTTCGTAGCGCTATACGGATCGTCAACGCTTTCGTCTGGGTGTACGGCCTCAACATTTCGATCCAGCCTTTGCAAGGTGGCATCCGTACACTGATGCACGAAGTGGTCCCGAAGCGAGCACAGTCGTGGGTCGCTGCATTGAACGGCATCATTGTGGCCGTCGGAACCATTTGCGGTTACATGCTGGCCTCGATCAACTTTGGCCACTCTTCGTCGGACAACACATCGGAAGTCCTTCGGTTCCAGGCACTCAGCGTCGTGGTAGCAATCCTGCTCCTAGCCTCTTCGGCAATCACCATGGTCTGCTCGTATAAAACGGCGGCCGCGAGGAACAGCGGATCATCTCATGTGACATCCTGGTATTCGCTCTTTTTCAAAGACGCGGTTCAGCGTATTCGAGCTTGCTTGCATTCGATGCCGCAGTACGTTCAAATGACAATGCAAGTTCAATTCTTCTCCTGGATGGGCTGGTTCCCGACATTATACTATCAAACAGGGTCAGTCGAATTCCATTCGCGTGGAAAGCGTACATGCTGACTCCGCACAGGTACCTCGCACACCTCTACAGGACCAGCTCGACGGCTTCCTCAAGCTCGTCTCATCATGCTGAACAAGCTGCATTTGATCCACTGCCTTTCGCGATCGTGAGCCTGATAGCATCAATCGCTCTGGCAGCGATTCCTCGGTGGATAGGAAATGCTTCAAAGCAGGCTTCGGAGGCACAATCCCCAAGCTCCCTGGCGATGTTGGTTGATTCCTGGCTGGCCGGCCACGTGCTGTTCGCAGTTACGATGGCGTCGACCCCATTCGTGACCAACGCAAGTCAGGGGATCGTAGTGTTCGCACTGAGGGGTATCCCGCGCGCATTGTCAATGTGGGTGCCATTTGCGCTGGTTGGAAGGGAAGTGACTCAGTCTCGAGACGCAGGAACATTAACGAGCTTGCACAACGCAGCCATCTCCGCGCCTCAGATCTTGGCGGCTGGTGCATGTGTCGCCTTGTTCATGGTGGCTAAGTATCTTGGAGCCCAGGAGGAGATCGTGTGGGCGATGTTGCTGGCTAGTGTAGCAGAAATTTTGGCCGCGTGGAAGACGTGGCAGCTGCGAGCCGTGATGAGTCAATGACGGCTATGTGTATCTCGAGGCGGCGGAGTATCATGGCACATGTATGATATCGCTGAAACATGATGTCTCGGTGATGCTAAATATAAACCCAAGACAGTATCACTTCAGCCTTGCCGTAGGACTAGACCCCCCTAGAGCCAATGCAGCCGACTAGAAATGCCGTACGCCTCCGGCCAGTACGAGCATCATGATATGACCCAGCGTGCCAAGGATGATGACGCACTGTAATGTATGAATGCTCAATAAGTCGTCATTTCCGTGCCCTAGTTAGTAATGTATAAAACCAGTAGAGATAGAAGCTTAGAACTAGGGTATTAAGTCTAGAAATTAGGGTATAAAAAACTATGTTTTTTTTCTAAGTAGTAGTACCCTTAAGGTGCTTATATAAGTCTTCTTTTAATAAGAGGCCCTTAATCCCT